>OX457046.1:47364931-47382803 GCA_949752735.1 Lumbricus terrestris | reverse complement strand
TCTTCCGTACTCTCTCTTACTTGGTGCGTGGGAGGGCCTTGCCTATTTAAGGGCTTGCGGTCGTGCATAGGGCCCCTTCCGTGGTGGTGTGTGGTGAGCGTGGTTCCTGTCTCTTGTTGAGCGGTTTGGCGGTGGTTCTTCCTCGTGGTCATGCGAGTTAACCTGCGGGTTCCTTCTTCTACGTCGCCGTCTCGCCCTGTTGGCGGTCTGGCCGTTCATCCGTCTTCCTTGGCTCCGTTAGCCTTGTCTGCCGTGCTGTCGTTCGTACTGAGTTCTATGGTCTGTTCGACTTCGTATCTACTAGACGGTAACGTTTTGTTTATTACGCTGTATATAATGCTCGCTTCTGAATAAATCTATGTTTATTTCATCCAAATTGGGACCTTATTCTATTAATCATACCCCGTAGACGGCCATTGAACCCAACATATGGGGGCCCTCCGTTCTTTTGACCGGTTTTTTGCGTAATTCCGTTGGAAAATTTTGGAAATTTTGGTCCGTATGGTTCGTAGGAATTTTGGTGAATTTTGCCGTAGTTTTTGGAAATTTTGCGAAGTCGCATTTCGTTTTGTGGGGGCCTGGGCTATTGTTTTGAGTTGGAGGCCGGAATTTTGTGCGTTTTGCACGTTTGACGGTCTTGAAGTGGACTGTCGTTCGCCTTTCTTTTGTGGAATTTTGGGAAAATTTTGGTCCGTTGGTCTGCGCAGTTAGACTATTATGGCGTCGACGGCGGAAGGGAATCTTCTTGAATGGGACGAGATAGTGGATTTGCCGGTTGACGAATTGAGACAATATTGTGTGACGTTGGGTGAGGACGTTAAAGGTTTATCGAAACCTCAATTACAGAAGTTGGCTAGAAGAGCGTTGTCGCCTAAACACGAAGTGAGGAGTGGAAACTTCGGGCACAAGCGAAGCGAGAGGCCGTCGAAATGGAGCGCCTGAAATTTAAAGAGGACAGAGACTTTGAGTGGCAAGTCGAGAAAGAGAAAATGAGAATGGCAGCTGAGGCAGAGGAGAAGAAAATGGCAGCCGAGGAGAAGAAAATAGCAGCTGAGACCGAGAAAATGAGAATAGCAGCTGAGGCCGAGGAGAGAAAGATGGAAGCAGAGGAGAGGAAAATGAAGATGGAGGCTGAGGCTGAGACAGAGAAAATGAGAATAGCAGCTGAAATCGAGGAGAAGAAAATGAAGATGGAAGCTGAGGTTGAGGAGACGAAAAGGAGATTTGACATGGAGGAGAAAAGGATGAATTTGGATGTCGAAAGACAGAAATTGGATATGGAAATGAGGAGAGTAGAATTAGGAGGTGTGACAGAACGACCTGTACAGACCAAGGAGGATTTTCGTTTTGGGGCGGCAATGAAGTTTGTTCCAAAATTTGACCCCTCAGATATTGAACATTATTTTGCGGCATTCGAACAGGCGATGGCATTGCATAAGATTCCGATGGAAAAATGGTCATCCCTTTTACAGCCACAACTGTCGGGAAAGGCGGCAAAAGTATTTGCGTCTTTGTCTATGGATGATTGTGTTGATTATGCTATTGTTAAAACTGCGCTCCTCAATGCTTATGAACGGATACCTGAATTCTATCGGAAGAAATTTAGGGAGATGAGAAAAGAACCACGGGAGACTTTTGCAAATTATGCCTATCGTATGCAGATCCCTTTTCAGCGTTGGATAGAGGGTACAAATTCGTGGGATGATTTGGCTCAATTTAAAGAGGTTGTACAGATGGAGCAATTTGTACAGGCGTTACCGCTAGAGGTCCACAGGTGGCTTTTGGACAAAAGTCCTGAAAGTGTAGCGAGTGCTGCACGAATGGCAGATGAATACGCTGTTTTGTATAAACAGGGGCCGAGTAATTATGCTGGGGGATTCCAAAGGAATTTTTCTGAGCGTACAAACCGATTCTCATCTGAAGATAGTGAGAAGAAAGATGTGTGGGAGCGTCGGGGCTCTGGGCACAAGGAAGGTGTGCGCAATGATTCAAAATGGAGTAAGCGTTCGCCTCAAAGAGGGACGTATGGGTTTAAACAGCCTAGTCGTCAAAATGATGACGTGGATGGGTTTGGGGAGCAGGTCACATGTTCGTACTGCAAAATTTCTGGGCACGTTCGGTCCCAATGCCGGAAATTACAACGAAAGGAGGGGCCTGACATTGAAAACTGGAGGGGTCCGAAACCAGTGGGTTTAGTACAAACTTTGTCGGCACCTGTTCAGGAACAGAGTTTTCAGAAGCCTATTGAAAATGTCGATAAAATGTATGCTCCTTTCTGTGTGAATGGGTGTGTCATTAATGATATGCATGAACGCAAGGATGGTATTTTTCTTCGGGACTCCGGAGCTCTGCAATCTTTAGTCTCTGCTGAATGGTTGGATGAACATGATTTTGTGCAGTTGGATGAAACTAGACTTCTGCGCGGTATATCTGGTCAAGTTATGGAGCGCCCGCTTGTGAAATTGAATGTTGACTGTGCATTTGTGAAAGGCGAAATTCTTTGCTGTATGATGAATTCTCTTCCTATGAACGGTGTACAAGTTGTTATTGGGAATGATATTGCGCTTGCTGGTGATGTTGTTGATGTGGCTATTACGACAAGGGCGAGAGCACGACAATATGCAGCAGAACGAAGTGAGACAATAAGCGCTGTGTGCAGTGAACCGACGCGCGTGGAGGCGACGAGTCTGGGTCATAGTGCAGAGTCGGTCGATCAGGCATTAATGACAGGTGATTTATTGGGTGTGTCAAATGACCCAGCGCTTTTAGAGCCCGGTGATTTAGCAGCTTTATTTGCACAGACTGAAAGTATTGACGAAGACTGGACAGAGATCTGTGTTCCGAGATCTGAATTTATAATGAGGCAAAGAAATTGTCCAGATTTGGTTCCATTGTTTGCGCTGGCGGAAAATAAATCGACAGGCGATGACAGTGTACAACCGTATGCATTGGTTGAAGGTGTGTTGGTGCGTCGGTGGGACGATAAATTAACTCCATTCGGTATGGGTGTGTCACAAATTGTGGTTCCACGCCAATTGAGAAGGAAGATGTTGCATGTTGCACATGATATACCAGCTTCGGGTCATCTGGGAACACAGAAGACATTAGACAGACTGTTAAAACATTTCTGGTGGCCACTTGTGAATAAGGATGTACGTGAGTACTGTCGTTCATGTGATGTTTGTCAGAGGTTGGGTAAAGGTTCAAGGAATTATAGAGCGCCTATGGTCAGTGTGCCTGTTATGCAAGAAGTGTTTGAACGTCTCGCCATGGATATCGTTGGTCCCCTAAGTGTTTGTGCCTTAACGGGTAACAGATTTATACTTACGGTGATTGATTTGGCATCGCATTTCCCATTTGCTTTTTCTTTGAAGACTCATACGCCACAGGATGTTGCGAAATGTTTGTGTGAAGTGTTTACGATGTTCGGTTTTCCGAAAGAAATTCTTTCTGATTGTGGAAGTGAATTCATGTCTGATTTGATGCAAGTGTTTGTGCATGAATGTGGTATTCTACAATTGAAGACTAGTCCTTATAGACCACAGACGAATGCTTCGTGTGAACGCTTCCATCGTACTATGAAAGATATGTTGAAGGCGTTGGCTAAAACATATCCGGGTTCGTGGGATACCATGCTCCCTTGGGTGTTGTTTGCATATAGAGAAGTTCCTGTACAGAGTACTGGGTTTTCTGCTTTTGACTTGATGTATGGTAGGGATGTTCGAGGTATACTTCAGTTGATGAAAGAGGCATGGTTGTCAAAAGATATTGTGAACGAAGTGTCTGGAAAGAATGTGATTGAATATGTCTTACAATTGCGTGAGCGTATGCGTGTTGGGTTGCACATGGCTGGTGAAAATGCTGTTGGTGCTAAGGCTAAGTCAAAGCAACTGTATGATAAGCATTCGAGGGCTGTCACTTTTGAAGAAGGTGAGAAAGTCCTTTTGTTGATTCCGTTGGTGGGTAAACCTTTACAGGCCAAATATTGTGGACCTTATGTGGTGTTGCGTCGGCTGGGTCCGGTTGACTATTTGGTATGTACACCGGATAGAAGGAAAACTGAACGAGTGGTACATGTGAATCTTATGAAGCGGTATGTGGATCGTGCGGATGTGTTGCATGATGTACCGAACGATGATGTGGTTGCGTCTGTGTTGTTGGTGAATACGGATGTGAAGGTGACTGAGTTGACTTTGGAGGATAAAGTCTTACAATGTGATGTGTCTGCTGAATGATGAATTACGTGATGTTTTGCATGACTTTGCACATGTGTTTAGTACTTTACCGGGTAAAACTGCTATGGTGTCACATCGACTTGAATTGGTCGAAGGTGCTCGTCCTGTTCGACAAACCCCGTATCGATTGAATCCTGAGCGGATGGCTAAGGTGGAGAAAGAGGTGGAACAGTTGTTGAAGGCTGGGATCATAGAGGAATCTGAGAGTCCTTGGGCGGCTCCGATTGTCATGGTTCCTAAGCCAGACGGTACGGATCGCTTATGTTCGGATTTCAGGAAACTGAACGGTCTGTCCGTAGCGGATCCATTACCGATGCCCCGGGTGGAGGTCTTAATTGATCGACTGGGAAAATCCCGCTATTTGACAAAATTGGATATGACCAAAGGATATTGGCAGATTCCAATGCATCCTGATTCAGTCCCGTTGACTGCTTTTGTAACCCCGAGGGGTCATTACCAGTGGAAATTCATGAGCTTCGGATTGAAAAATGCGCCTGCATCATTTTCAAGGTTGATTACGAAAGTTTTGAATGGATTGGATGATTTTTGTGATGCGTATCTGGACGATATAATCATTTTCAGTTTGGAATGGTCTGATCATTTGATACACTTGCGTAAGGTGTTGAGTAGGATTGCGGATGCATGTTTGACTTTGAACTTGGCTAAATGTGTCTTTGCAAATGCGGAAGTGGATTTTTTGGGTCACCACATTGGAGTGGATGGTGTACAGCCACGGGTAGAGAAGGTGGAGTCTGTCTTACGTTTTCCCAGACCTGGTAATAAGAAACAGGTGCAATCGTTTCTTGGTCTTGCGGGTTACTATAAGCGATATTTGCCTCACTACTCTGACATTGCATTGCCGCTTACGGCGTTAACGAAGAAAGGAATTCCTTTTAGATGGAATGAGGAAGCAGAGAATGCCTTTGTTGATTTGAAATCTCGTCTTGCTTCTCGACCTATTCTTAGACCTCCTGACTTTTCTAAACAGTTTTGTGTTGGTGTTGACGCATCTCAATTCTGTGTGGGAGCCTGCTTGTTTCAGATACACGACGGCTTGGAACATCCGATCTGCTACATCAGCCGGAAGCTTCTGACGCATGAAGTCCGATACTCGACGATCGAAAAGGAGGCGTTGGCTCTGATGGTCGCGCTGCGGGCCTTCAGTGTGTACTTCGGGTCGGCACTCGTCCTGGTATACACGGACCATAAGCCTCTGCAATTCATCCATCAGATGGCCAATAAAAATATGAAACTTCTGCGATGGAGTCTGGAACTGGAACAATACAATCTCGACATTCGACATCGGCCTGGCAAGTTAAATGTTCTGCCAGACATTCTCAGCCGTCCGTCGCAGTAACGTCGTTGGAATCCTGTTGAGGCCTTGTCAATTGGGGTCTCGGCAGGGATTCTGTCCTCGACATCCTCGAGCGTGACAGAGACACTCTCTGTTACGTTCTGTGTCAATCATGTGTCATCGTCAGAGAAATGGAAATTCTTGTATGAACACTTCAGTGGGTGTCATTGTCAGTTAACATGGAAATTCTTGTATGAACACTTCAGTGGGTGTCATGCGAGCGGCTGTAAGTCACTTTCCAGAAAAAGTGTGAAAATCTTCAAAGTCTTGTTCCGGAACTGGTCAAGAGTTGGGGGTTCTTGTTTGTTGACTCGGTTCTGTGATGAGCTGAGGGGGTTAACTCTGTTAAGCGTTAGTCTTATTTGGCTTTGGCCAACGATACTTTTTGGTTCATTTTTGATACACAGCGTGTGTCCAAATTTTTTCTTGCTTTTCAGGTTTATATGATTCGAACTCTGTATTTAGCTTTGCATTGTATGAACTCTTAGTTGATTGTTTATGATGATGCAGTAGTTTAGTGTGTGCTGCGTTAGTTGTTGCGATGCATTGTGCGATGAATTGCTTAGTACGTTAACTTGTAATGATATAGTACTTGGCGATTCTTTCTGTGGTGGACTTGTAGGCGTAGCGTTTGCTGTTCTATTTCGTCGTCCCCTCAGGACTCCTCAAGCTTTTGGGAGGGGGATATGTAGCCATTAGATGTCTACGGCCCGTCTTCTCTTCCGTACTCTCTCTTACTTGGTGCGTGGGAGGGCCTTGCCTATTTAAGGGCCTGCGGTCGTGCATAGGGCCCCTTCCGTGGTGGTGTGTGGTGAGCGTGGTTCCTGTCTCTTGTTGAGCGGTTTGGCGGTGGTTCTTCCTCGTGGTCATGCGAGTTAACCTGCGGGTTCCTTCTTCTACGTCGCCGTCTCGCCCTGTTGGCGGTCTGGCCGTTCATCCGTCTTCCTTGGCTCCGTTAGCCTTGTCTGCCGTGCTGTCGTTCGTACTGAGTTCTATGGTCTGTTCGACTTCGTATCTACTAGACGGTAACGTTTTGTTTATTACGCTGTATATAATGCTCGCTTCTGAATAAATCTATGTTTATTTCATCCAAATTGGGACGTTATTCTATTAATCATACCCCGTAGACGGCCATTGAACCCAACAATATGTATAGATATCGAGATTCAATCTGAATGAGACAAAATGGAAGAGGAGGAGGAGAAAACGAAGGAAGAGAACGATGGAAAGGAGGGGGAAGGTGAGGAGGAGGAATTGAGAGATGGAAAGATATAATGATGTAGAAACTCACATCAACTATTTTGTTGATAGGAATCCAGAGTTTTCTTTGTCTCTGAATTCTCTCCTCAGCCGCAGTTGCATCGACAAAAGTCGTCTGTTAAGAATCGCAACCAACAATAATAATTAATCAATCGCCTGACTAATAATATTGTTGTTTATTATTGACAATTAATTATTAATTAATGATTTGCTCTGTGGAAAGTTTTATTGGATAAAACAGAATAACAGATTAATTCTGTTGGATGCAATACTGCTATAAGGTCGCCATCAAAAATTTATTTTAAATAAATAAATTTTTAAGGAACAGCAGCAGTTTCAGTAGCCTATAACGAGACTATGCAGTAGCAAAGTTCATTAGCGTGACCCTCCTCCTTGAACCAGGCTTGGGACTGGCATTTGCAGAGCGCAACCAGTGGCGCAGTTTTCAAAGACAGATACTAAGTGCTACTTTTATAAGTGCTGCCTCTACGCGATAGATTAGTAGCTTCTAAGCTCAGACTCTAAGCTATGCCTAGAAACGCTGTTTCTAAACGCACCGATTTGAATCGCTGCTGCCATGCATGCGCTGCCTCTAAATGGCTGTCAATCAAAATGCAGAGGCACTGTCCATTTCATATGCCTCTAATATTTAATATTTGTAGTCATCGCACGCTTCTTGCGACTTCAGAAGTAGTTTGATCTTAATATGGTCATCCGGGATTAATAGCTATGGCAAAGAATGAAGCAGGTCGCTCTCCCTTTCAACTAAATTACACGTTCCTAAAAGCAACATCTCAATCGTCAGACGCATGGGTGGGTCTATAGGAGCATGCGCAGAGTGGCATTGGACCCAACATGAGAAGAAGAGATGGTTCCGATGCACTGATCTAGATCCTTGAGTATACTGGGTCGGTTCAAAGGTTGTGAACTTGCCGTAGGTTCACGCCTATCTAGCGAGTAGAGCCGCGGCGCTTGAACGTTATGTCATCTTAATCGCGCGTTTTATTCTGAAAGTATATAAATTATAGCACCTCAGAAAATAGGCCTAATATCCGAATAATTGCTATCCGCATTTTTGATGCACAGACAATCATGTTAATAGAAAATTAGACATTGTAATATTATAATTCATTGAATTGATCAAGACAATCAAATATTCTTAAAAACAAAATCAAATATTCTTAAAAGCACTCACTATTTTAAAGCAAAAATCGTATATCATATCATTCTAATGATGAAACTTTCCCTCATCATGTCATCTACCGGAGTGAACGTGCCCCTATGGACCCATCCCCCGTGGGTGCAGGTGCTAGGAAGCGGCTTTGATTGGTGGCAGCAGGTCATGCAGAACATTTCACTTCACACACCAACCAGTACAGCAGTGAAAAGAAGACAGAAACGCTTCATCACGATATTGAAGAAGACACGAAAGGTCTGTTTTGCCATTTGAAGACATTCATGTTCTCAGATGTTCTAACGCATCATTGAATGTATGAAATGTTCCAACGCATCATTGAATGCATGAAATGTTCTAACGCATCATTGAATGTATGAAATGTTCCTACGCATCATTGAATGCATGAAATGTTCTAACGCATCATTGAATGTATGAAATGTTCCAACGCATCATTGAATGCATGAAATGTTCTAGCGCATCATTGAATGCATGAAATGTTCTAACGCATCATTGAATGCATGAAATGCTCTAACGAATCATTGAATGCATGAAATGTTCTAACGAATCATTGAATGCATGAAATGTTCCAACGCATCATTGAATGCATGAAATGTTCCAACGCATCACTGAATGCATGAAATGTTCCAACGCATCATTGAATGCATGAAATGTTCCAACGCATCATTAAATGCATGAAATGTTCTAAAGCATCATTGATTGCATGAAATGTTCTAACGCATCATTGATTGCATGAAATGTTCTAACGCATCATTGAATGCATGAAATGTTCTAAAGCATCATTGATTGCATGAAATGTTCTAACGCATCATTGATTGCATGAAATGTTCTAACGCATCATTGAATGCATGAAATGTTCTAACTCGACTCTTCATCTGAGATGACATCAAGGCGTCGTGAGGCCATGACTTCTCCACTCGAATCCTCAAATTCCTCCACCTCCTCCTCCTCATGTTCATTCTGCTTTCCCCATTCCTTCATCTCTTCCTTATTTTACATCACTTCTTGGTCTCCTCCTCCGCTTCTGCCTTATCTACATTCACCTTTTCCTCACTTCCGTCTCCTCCTCCTCCTCTTTTTCATTCCTCTTCTCCCAGTCACATTTCTCTTCACATCCAAATTCTTCTCGTCCTCTTTCGTTCTAGCTCTTCTCCGCGTATACTCGTCCTCATTAACCTGCCTCTCCTCCT
Organism: Lumbricus terrestris; assembly: GCA_949752735.1. NCBI lineage: Eukaryota > Metazoa > Annelida > Clitellata > Crassiclitellata > Lumbricidae > Lumbricus > Lumbricus terrestris. The sequence goes on along the minus strand of OX457046.1, from coordinate 47,373,569 downwards.
CCTCCTCCCTCTTATTTTCTCCGCCTTTCCGCTTCCTACATCTCCTCCTTCTCTTCTACCGCCTCCTTCTCCCACTCCACATCTTCTCCTCGTCCTCTGTTCCACTTCCTTCTCGTCCTCCGCCTCCTGCTGCTCCTATAATTATTTGTCCATGCTTCGTAAGAGGAGAGCTGCTGAAGCTATAATCAGGAAGAGGAGCAGGGAAGGATGGGAGGAGGAAGAAGAGGAGAAGGGGTGGAAAGAGGATACCAGGGGAAGAAACAGACGATACAGGTTCTCTCGGATGGCTGCTCGTTCCCTCAACCACCCCACACCATCCTTCCAAAGCAGCAGCAGCAGCAGCAGCAGCAGCAGCAGCAGCAGCAGCAGCAGCAGCAGCAGCAGCAAGGACAGTGCCAACGGCGTTGTCTATCATTAGAACTGCATTAAAGCTGGTCCGTCAGTGCGTTCGTGCGGCGGTCGTTTTGGCGAAGCAACGACTAATATATGGCTAACTGCTATTGCCGATGGATTCCATGTCTTAGCCTCCTACATTCCTCTCCGCTGTTCTCCTCCTTCTCTGCTATCTCCTCCTCCTCCTTCTCCTCCTCCTCCTCCTCCTCCTCCTCTCTTCATCCTCCTCCTCCTCCTCCTCCTTCTACTCCTTCTCCTGCCCCTCTTCCTTCTTCATCCTCTCTCTCTTCTCTTTTTCCTCTTCTTCGTCATCGTCATCGTCATCGTCATCGTCACCATCATCGTCATCGTCACCATCATCGTCATCGTCATCGTCACCGCCATCGTCATCGTCATCGTCATCGTCATCGTCAAGTTGTCATGACGCGTGTTAGGCTGTTCTTAGATGACGCACGATTACGAACGGATGGATGGATGGATGGAAGAATGCATCTCGGATGGATGCATGGATGCATGGAAAGCTGGATTGATGATGGTTCTAGGGATGCATGGTAAAATGGGTGAGAGATGGATAGGCATTGAGAGATAGAGACATGGGTGATATGATGAAGAGATGGACTTAATATGGAAACGAATGAATGGGTTGACTATAATAATAACTGGTCTGAGTTTACTCATAGGCGATCGCCAGACGCACACATACACCACCTGCCAACCGTCTTTCTAACTGTATTTCCTCTTGAACATTGCACCGTGTTACCTTTATTCAGTTGTTGAATTCAACTCTTGAACATTGCACCTTGCAACCTTGGTTCAGTTGTTAAATTCCACTCTTGAACATTGCACCCTGTTACCTTTATTCAGTTGTTGAATTCCACTCTTGAACATTGCACCGTGTTACCTTTATTCAGTTGTTGAATTCCACTCTTGAAAATTGCACCGTGTTACCTTTATTCAGTTGTTAAATTCCACTCTTGAACATTGCACCGTGTTACCTTTATTCAGTTGTTGAATTGCACTCTTAAACATTGCACCGTGTTACCTTTATTCAGTTGTTGAATTTCACTCTTGAACATTGCACCGTGTTACCTTTATTCAGATGTTGAATTCCACTCTTGAACTTTGCACCGTGTTACCTTTATTCAGTTGTTAAATTCCACTCTTGAACATTGCACCGTGTTACCTTTATTCAGTTGTTGAATTTCACTCTTGAACATTGCACCGTGTTACCTTTATTCAGTTGTTAAATTCCACTCTTGAACATTGCACCGTGTTACCTTTATTCAGTTGTTGAATTGCACTCTTAAACATTGCACCGTGTTACCTTTATTCAGTTGTTGAATTTCACTCTTGAACATTGCACCGTGTTACCTTTATTCAGATGTTGAATTCCACTCTTGAACTTTGCACCGTGTTACCTTTATTCAGTTGTTAAATTCCACTCTTAAACATTGCACCGTGTTACCTTTATTCAGTTGTTGAATTTCACTCTTGAACATTGCACCGTGTTACCTTTATTCAGATGTTGAATTCCACTCTTGAACTTTGCACCGTGTTACCTTTATTCAGTTGTTAAATTCCACTCTTGAACATTGCACCGTGTTACCTTTATTCAGTTGTTGAATTTCACTCTTGAACATTGTACCGTGTTACCTTTATTCAGTTGTTGAATTCCACTGTTGAACATTGCACCGTGCAACCTTTATTCAGCTGTTGAATTTCACTCTTGAACATTGCACCGTGTAACCTTTATTCAGCTGTTGAATTTCACTCTTGAACAATGCCCCGCGTGTTACCTTTATTCAGATGTTGAATTTCACTCTTGAACATTGCACCGAGCAACCTTTATTCAGTTGTTGAATTTCACTCTTGAACATTGCACCCTGTTACCTTTATTCAGTTGTTGAATTCCACTCTTGAACATTGCACCGTGTTACCTTTATTCAGTTGTTGAATTCCACTCTTGAAAATTGCACCGTGTTACCTTTATTCAGTTGTTAAATTCCACTCTTGAACATTGCACCGTGTTACCTTTATTCAGTTGTTGAATTGCACTCTTAAACATTGCACCGTGTTACCTTTATTCAGTTGTTGAATTTCACTCTTGAACATTGCACCGTGTTACCTTTATTCAGTTGTTGAATTTCACTCTTGAACATTGCACCGTGTTACCTTTATTCAGTTGTTGAATTCCACTCTTGAACATTGCACCGTGCAACCTTTATTCAGTTGTTAAATTCCACTCTTGAACATTGCACCGTGTTACCTTTATTCAGTTGTTGAATTGCACTCTTAAACATTGCACCGTGTTACCTTTATTCAGTTGTTGAATTTCACTCTTGAACATTGCACCGTGTTACCTTTATTCAGATGTTGAATTCCACTCTTGAACTTTGCACCGTGTTACCTTTATTCAGTTGTTAAATTCCACTCTTGAACATTGCACCGTGTTACCTTTATTCAGTTGTTGAATTTCACTCTTGAACATTGCACCGTGCAACCTTTATTCAGTTGTTGAATTTCACTCTTGAACATTGCACCGTGTAACCTTTATTCAGCTGTTGAATTTCACTCTTGAACAATGCCCCGCGTGTTACCTTTATTCAGATGTTGAATTTCACTCTTGAACATTGCACCGAGCAACCTTTATTCAGTTGTTGAATTTCACTCTTGAACATTGCACCGTGTTACCTTTATTCAGTTGTTGAATTCCACTCTTGAACATTGTACCGTGTTACCTTTATTCAGTTGTTGAATTTCACTCTTGAACATTGCACCGTGTTACCTTTATTCAGTTGTTGAATTCCACTCTTGAACATTGCACCGTGTTACCTTTATTCAGTTGTTAAATTCCACTCTTGAACATTGCACCGTGTTACCTTTATTCAGTTGTTGAATTGCACTCTTAAACATTGCACCGTGTTACCTTTATTCAGTTGTTGAATTTCACTCTTGAACATTGCACCGTGTTACCTTTATTCAGATGTTGAATTTCACTCTTGAACATTGCACCGTGTTACCTTTATTCAGTTGTTAAATTCCACTCTTGATTCCCAGTCCGTCTGATCCGATCCATTAAATGCTAATCTTGGCTTCTACGTCACGTGAGACTCTGATTGGCGCCTCTTTGCCACGCTTTGTCATCTCTGATATTTTATCACCGCAATACATCAGCGCCATTTCCCCGTTGAGCTCGTTTGGCGCTATATAAATTGGAGGTTATAGCACATTACGACGATAATACGACCGGAATAATTGACGAGGAGAGGACGGTCATCAGATGAAGAAGAAGATGCAGAGATGCTGAGGATGCAGAGGCTGCTGAGGATGCAGAGGCTGCTGAGGATGCAGAGGCTGCTGAGGATGCAGAGGCTGCTGAGGATGCAGAGGCTGCTGAGGATGCAGAGGCTGCTGAGGATGCAGAGGCTGCTGAGGATGCAGAGGATGCAGAGGATGCAGAGGCTGCAGAGGACGCAGAGGCTGCTGAAGATGCAGAGGCTGCTGAGGATGCAGAGGCTGCTGAGGATGCAGAGGCTGCTGAGGATGCAGAGGCTGCAGAGGATGCAGAGGATGCAGAGGCTGCTGAAGATGCAGAGGCTGCTGAGGATGCAGAGGCTGCTGAAGATGCAGAGGCTGCTGAGGATGCAGAGGCTGCTGAAGATGCAGAGGCTGCTGAGGATGCAGAGGCTGCTGAAGATGCAGAGGCTGCTGAGGATGCATAGGCTGGTGAAGATGCAGAGGCTGCTGAGGATGCAGAGGCTGCTTAGGATGCAGAGGCTGCTGAGGATGCAGAGGCTGCTGAGGATGCAGAGGCTGCTGAGGATGCAGAGGCTGCAGAGGATGCAGAGGCTGCAGAGGATGCAGAGGCTGCTGAAGATGCAGAGGCTGCTGAGGATGCAGAGGCTGCTGAGGATGCAGAGGCTGCTGAGGATGCAGAGGCTGCTGAGGATGCAGAGGCTGCTGAGGATGCAGAGGCTGCTGAGGATGCAGAGGATGCAGAGGATGCAGAGGCTGCAGAGGATGCAGAGGCTGCTGAAGATGCAGAGGCTGCTGAGGATGCAGAGGCTGCTGAGGATGCAGAGGCTGCTGAGGATGCAGAGGCTGCTGAGGATGCAGAGGCTGCTGCTGCCTGTGTGGTGATGATCGTAATTACTGATTGATGAGAAGAAGTGTGCGTCGCCATTTCGTTTTCAACTCACCGCTCTTCACAGATTCCAAGATCATGGAAATGAACTCATGCGACCTTTGACCCTTTCTATTACCGACTAATGAGGATTCGATGCATTCTGCACTCAGAGTAACTACACGAATCTTTGTTGCTCCGCTGGATCAAGTCCAGAGCGAAGAAATTCAAGCAGTTTGAAAGTCAGCAGCTTTCGACAACTGAGTTGGGATGAGTTGTTAACCTACCTAACTATGCCCTTAATCCTAACCCTAATCTAACCCTAACCCATGTCCTATGACAGATGCATTTACACTACCGTTGAGTTGCTAAAATGCTGAAGCTTTGCCATGCACCAGAAGCTTTAGATTCGCATTTCGTTGTGACCGTGAAAATTGCGTTACATATATTTTATTTGTTTTTAAAATGATGATGATAATAAAATAAAACAAAATAAATATACATAAAACAAAATAATAGTAATGATATAAAAAGTCGTGATAATAGTCTGATACTCCAGACATTTATTCTGCTAATTAAAAAAATCAATCTATTTGTCCCTAAGGAATGAAGTCTGGGAAAATATTCTAGCAGTAACAATATAGGCCTATTTATACGACACCTATTAAATCACTTTCCTCTCAACGTCTGATTCACATGATTTGTCGAGTTTTTCAAGACGCCATATTAAGCAGGTTATCTTGATACACACTTTATGGATAAACGAAATGCAGATTCCAGAATTATACATCCTCTACTGTTGTTGCAGTTGCACATCTAACGACGATAATTATAATATAAGACGATATATAATTAATTGTAATTAGTTGGCATAGTCAGTCGCAATCTATTTTCTTTATTCACAGAACTTACTACTATATAATTATGTGATGAACGATGCGATAAAATTCGCATCATTCGTCTTCTATTTCCACAAAATACAGTTAAATTTGTAGCACTTCAAGTTCAACTGTGAAACTTCATCACATCAACAATAATTTGATTAACCGATTCGCACGAAAGAAATTGCATTTTACGGAAACACATAACTTGATCATCTCATTATTCTCTTATAATAAATTATTTATTATCACGAGGTCAGGTTTGCTAAATCCTGCTTGCAGAAGATCCCTTAAATTGCGTCATTTTAACGTTCTGTAACTTTTAGTTGGAAAAAATGATCCAATTTTATACGTCGCCGATCTTCCTCATTATTTTATCAAGACCTTATGCTTCTTATCTAAATTTACAAATGCTTCTGAAAGGTTCATCCGAGTAAAGCCGCTTCACAAATGATCAAATGTATACAATACAATACAATGCCAAATAAAAGAATGACTCGATGCAGATCTGAATGATAATAATTAATTATGTGCAGATGATGATCACGTGTTTAAGACTCACGTGTCTTGCGATGGGGTTGACGTAGTTGTTGGATGTTGTTGAGCTGAAGATCATCGCAGACTTGACTGGGGTTCCATCTGGTGAAGAAGTGCAAACAGTCGATCCACCTTTCGTCCCAAGCATCTTCAGACCCTCCGTCGCTCCTCCCACTCCACCCGCTCCCCCTCCTCCCCCTCCTCCTCCTCGGCAGTCGACCTTGACGAGAGGATGCTGGTGTCGGTGGCAGTTCCTCCTCCTCCTCCTCCGTCTCCTCCTCAGCATCACAGCCATCACCGAGAGACAGATGACGATGGCGAGAGAGATGCTTCCAACGATGACAGCGATCGTCATGACGATCGGTTGGAGGAGGAAGTAATCTCCAGCGGAGGAGGAGGAGGAAGAGGTGGAAGAAGAGTCGACGAATGGAATCGTTTGGTTGACGACAACGACGACCATTCCACTCGTCCACCGAACTGGAAAACCTTCGTCAGAAGCGACGACCGTCAGATGGAAAACGCGGAAACTGATCTCTTCCAGGTTCTGATTTACGTAGACCGTTCCAAGGATTGGATCGACATTGAAGTATCTCGCTCCTTCCTTCTCCTCTCTCCGATCTCCAGTCCTCTCCAACCTGTATCCCACCTTTCCATTGTTGTCCGAATCCAGGTCACGGGCTATGACCGTTGCCAGGACAAATCCAACTGGGACCCGATTGGAGATGTGGACGGTGTTATTCGTCCTTGAAGGAAACTCAAAGCCAGGGTCATTATCATTGACGTCATCAACGTAGATGGCAACACTGGCTGTTCCACTCAGCGGTGGGGAACCAGTGTCGACTGCTACAACGGCCAAATGATAGACCGGATGTTCCTCGCGGTTCAACGTACACCCGGTTCGAATGGTTCCGTTCTGAGGGTCGATTAGGAAACAGTCAGTCGCCTGATTCTCAGACAGGAACGAGTATCTAAGGAGGTTATGCGGCGCCAGGTCACGGTCGACTGCAGACACTTGACCAACGACGATGCCAGGCGACTCGTTCTCAGCGACGTGGAACGCGTAGCTGTGACGCGTGAAGGTCGGCTTGTCATCGTTGAGGTCAGTGACGCTGAGCTGGATGAGGACAGATCCAGTTCTTGGTGGAGTTCCTCCATCAACCGCCAGAACGTAGAAGCTGTAGCTATCGGTGATCTCTCGGTCGAGCGCCTGTCTCGCCGTCACCAGACCGCGACCATCGACATCAAATGCTGACGCTGCAGCTTCTGAGGCGAGTGCTCCTGCGTAGATGCTGTAGCGCAGTCGTGCGTTATCCTCAGCATCAGCATCCGAAGCATTCACCTGAACAATGGCCATCCCATTCGCATTGTTCTCAGCCACTGACGTCGTGTAGACATCGCGAGAGAAGATGGGTCGATTGTCGTTCTCATCAGCCACGACCACCTGGATCTGTCTGACGGTCCTCTGTGTTGGAGATCCTCCATCGGAGCAGACGAGGCTGAGGTTGAATCGACTGACCATCTCCCTGTCCAGCTGGATCGTCGTCAGGATCTGGTACTCCGTCTCAGACTGTTGCGACAGAGGTCGTTGAACGAGCGAGAATTGACCATCGAGCATCGTACAACTCACGGATCCGTTTCTGCCGGAGTCAGGATCGAAGACGGTGACGTGGGCGACGAATGTTCCAGGCGGAGCATTCTCCGGAACCGACGCCACGTCGGACCCGACGGCCGCCAGGGTGTTCACCGTCACTTCCGGTCTGTTGTCGTTGACGTCATCTATCGTCACGGCAACGGTGACGTCGACAGGATGCGAGTCTTGACCGAGGTCCTCAGCTGTGACGATCAGGTGGTAAGTGTCGAGGGTTTCGCGATCAACTGGTCCTACGAGGATGATCTCACCAGTGATGTTGTTGATGTCGAAGACTTGACCATAGAGAGACCTCGTCTGAGGTGTGAAACCATAGATGACTCTTCCATTGGCTCCCAGGTCGACATCAATGGCGTGAACCCTCGTCACCACCGTCTTACTTGCCACATTCTCTTCGACGCTGACGTCATAGTTCTGCCGATCGAAGACTGGATCGTTGTCGTTTGAATCTAGAACACGAACCGTGACGTTGAGAGAGTCGGTCATGGATGGCATCCCTCCGTCAAACACGATCAACCGCATCCGATATTCATCCTCTGTCTCGCGGTCCAATCTCTCTCGCAGCAGAAGCCGAACGTCAAGGAATCCGTCGAGCTTTGGAGTGACTCGCAGACCGAACTTGTTGTGATTCGATTCCAGTCGGTATTCCTTGACGCCGAACTCTGGACTGTCTGGATCGGTGGCCGATGGCAGAAGGAAAGTGCTGCCAACCGAGGCAGACTCCAGGATGGGGAGGAAGACGCTCGAGTCAGTGAAGCGTGGAGGATTGTCATTGACGTCGATCACTTCGACGGAGATTTTAATGATGCGAAAGAAGTCAACGGGTTGAACTGTGACGTCAGCGCTGACCTCACAGAGCGACTTCTGTCGACAGGAAGCGATGCTGTCCCGGTCGATGACTCCTCTCGTTCGCAGGATTCCATCCCTCAATCCAAGCGAGAGTGGAATGACCGGATCAGTGAGGAAACGGAATTCCAGCTGTTGAATCTCGTGCTTCTGGTATTTGCGTTTGAATCCTGAATCGTTGATGAGGTTTCCGAACCTGGCTCCTGGAGT
>OX457046.1:47314931-47359931 GCA_949752735.1 Lumbricus terrestris | reverse complement strand
TCCTCCTTCTCCTCTTCATGCTCCTCCGCCACCACCTCTTCTTATACACTCTTCCACTCTTAGAAGTTGTTAATTCTTCTTAATGCGTCGATTTCAATGTCTCTCGATCGAAAAATGATCGATTTATTGCAAAGGTGTACGCATACAATACATAATGATACATTATATGAATATATCTGCATATAAATGATATAAATTTTTATATATATACATCGTCTCTCCAGACCTCTGGTTGAACCCAGCGTAGAGGACGTAGTTCCTAATAATGTTGTCGTGGCTTATAATATACATTATATATATATATAATAATCCTATTATAAGACTCCATTGGTCCCAGCTGCAGTGAACGATCGAATCCTTCCTCTCTGCAATCAAAGCACTTGTCTTCTCTGATTTGTTTTCGCTGCTGCAGTGCATCAGGACTTATGCATAAACTTTGCTTCTGTCTTCATAACTCTCGCCATCTGCGACGTCTTGAAGGTCACTCGGTGCAATCTCTCTCTCCTTCAATACTTTACATATTATACAGTCGAACATAATATATACCTTCATGATTATCATCAACCTACCTCGACCGCTGTAATTCGATTCACGACATGAAGCAATTCAGATTTCGTTCACTTCCATCCGTTCTCAATCCGACGATCAAGTCGTGTAAAATATGATGGATGATTTGAGGGACACCTTGCACTGGCTGCACTGGCTCCCATTCGATGGCGATGATAACAGAGTTCAATGTTCTTCATCGCTTTGGTTCAGATTCATCAACATAGTTACACATAACATTAGTGAGATGTTGAATGGTGAAACCAGTTTTCACTCAGATCATGCGATAGATGCGCTCTACTGCTCGTGGAGAGATCCGGTCTTCTGTGCATCAACAGTGGACCATCGCTCCATCCAAAACACCAGACACCCTTCCACCCAAAATACGCTTCCAACTTCACGTGTGTCGTCATGGACCATTTGACCCCAGTAACCTTCAAACTGTCTCCAACACGCAATTCTTTAGACCAGCCTAAGATGTCGGTGCGTGAAATGCATTTGTGGAGTACACAACAAGCGCTGGATTAAAATATGCGTACAAACGCATAAACATACATATACAAGGATGTAATAGATGCCTTTGACAATTTATGAGGCGCTTTTTATAGGAGCCTCATAAAGACGTCGACTTATGTAGCACCGTTTCCAAGAATGCTTCGATAAACGGAAGCAGTTAACTTGATCGTAAACGTTTCTCCCACTTCTTCTTCCGTTGGAAGGAAGGAAACCTACCACCTGCCTAGCGGTGGTTATTCTTTCCAGGACATAATTATATCTATCGAACCGATTGGAAAACATTGCAAGGTAAGAGAAGCAAACGATGGAGGACAGTTTGAAGGTTCGATTGAGGTCAGCAATGTCAAGGTGACACAATGTCAACATCCGCTGATGACCTTCAGCTGAGTGAAGGTCAACTGGATGGATATGGCGGTCACTGATTGGCTGACGGAGATGGCGGTCACTGATTGGCTGTCGTTCATTTCGATTAATGGCGGACCGGATGTGATGCTTTATCCAAGAAAAGACTCTCAGAGGGAATGCGTGTAGAGAGTGTTGCCATTGTGTTATGGGGTTAGAGGGGCGAGTTCTGTTAGGGTGAGTTGCGCAGCTGCATGGCCGCAGGGGCTGAGATGATGCTGCTGCTGGTGCTGGCGGTGCTGGTGCTGTGTAATCGCCAGTTGATGGTCCGTGTCAATTGATGTAAGTCCGGAAATGTTCCCTCGCCTTCCAATGCTTCGCCTTCCACTTCGCCTACCGACGGTTGGAAGAACTACAAGACCCACCCCACCCCTGGCGGATACAAGGTGCCCTACAGATTTCGTAGAATTTCTTTTTTATGAAGTCTCTTATCGATGTCGGAGCAAGTGAGGTACTGCTGCGTCAAATGCTCCCTGGAGCTCCCGTCCATCCGTCCTTCCATTTGTCCACTCGTCCATCCGTCAGTCCGTCGGTGGAGAGATGAAGGTGGGAGGAGAATTGGATGGATGGATGGAACCAGGGAGGGAGGAAGGGAGGTAGTAAGAGAGGGATTGGTGACGTTCGTAATTCAGTGAAATGAGTCGACGATAGACAGCGGTTCTAATCGAACGATTAACCGTTGGTTCTGCGGAGAGAGAGAGACAGACAGACAGACAGACAGACAGAGAGACAGACAGACAGACGACAGATAGAGAGACATAGAGAGAGAGACAGAGACAGAGACAGACAGACAGATATGCGACTATGTGCATGAGAGACGAAGGGATGACTCTTAGTTGGTGAGCATGTTCTGCAGATGTGAGATTTTCGATAACACAACGTGATGATGATGATGATGATGATGATTATGATGATTATGATGACGATGATGATGATAATGATGATGATGATGATGATGATGATGGTGATGATGATGATGATGATGATGATGATTATGATGATTATGATGATTATGATGACGATGATGATGATGATGATGATGATGATGATGATGATGATGATGATGATGATGACGATGATGTTGATGATGACGATGATGATGATGATGATGATGATTATGATGATGATGATGACGATGATGATGATGATGATGATGATGATTATGATGATGATAATGATTATGATGATTATGATGATTATGATGACGATGATGATGATGATGATGATGATGATGATGAGGAGGAGGAGGACGGCCCCTATGCCGGACCACGGCATAGGGGCCGTAGGCCAGGAAAGAGGGATTATGGGCCAGGGAACAGGGACCTCACCAAAATTCACCATGGACCAGGGATCTGTTCAGAAGAGAGATTGGATCGAGAGATGGCTTTATCCGATTGGATCCAGACTCCATAAGGAATGAAACAATATAGATCACGGGTGCAATATTATAGTTTGGCATATTTTAACGTCGTATCTTTCACCCACGTTAAATACCAAGATATCTGTGTAGCGCCAGGAGTTTTCGTCAAGAACGCCATTTGAATAATATATATATAATACGAATTATTTGATCCGCATGCATTGTCCTCTGGTCATGGTCGAACGATTGCTTCAACGTCAGCGGAGGAGGAAGAGTGGAAAGAGGAAGAGTGGAAAGAGGAAGAGTGGAAAGAGGAAGAGTGGAAAGAGGAAGAGAGGAAAGAGGAAGAGTGGAAAGAGGAAGAGTGGAAAGAGGAAGAGTGGAAAGAGGAAGAGTGGAAGGAGGAAGAGGTGGAAGGAGGAAGAGGTGGAAAGAGGAAGAGGTGGAAAAGGAAAGGAGGAGGATTAGGAGGAGGAGGAGGAGGTGTAGATGCCAAGGGAACTGAACCGGATGTAAGATCTGGGTCATGAACGAGGTTGGGTTAAAGGTCAATATGGGTTCATCGATACATTCATGAATCTAAAGAGAGAGAAATGGACGAAGAAGTTCATGGCAGTGTTTCCGGTTGATGAACGCAAAAAAGACGAAGGTCACGTGGTCAGGAAATAAATTCTAAACAATCGAATTGACTGCGATTCATATTATTTTCATCCTCAACAGACTTCGTGTCTATACTTACAGCTCTCGATGGGATTCCGTTGGTTGGGTTCTACAAGTATGCGTGTACCCACTGCAGTGCTTACCGAACCATAGTTATCTGAGTATGCGCTATTCGTTCATTTATTTACTTTTTATTTCTAAGGACCGCATAATCAGTTCGGCTTTCACAGTAAGCGCTTTTGCAAGGTACACGCGAATGGCGCTATCGTAATTGTTTACCTCCAACTGTGCATGGAATTAGTTTGCGCATTTTCTTCTCCAGTCTTTCTCGGCCACATCCATTTCCTTAAGTCGAACGCAAAGCCAACAATTCATGTGTCGACAAAAGCTTCTTTCAAATGTCAGTCTGGAATCCGTCAACGACTAAGTTGATCAGGATAGACGAGAAATTGGTAGAAATTGGCAAAGACGACGAATAGAGAGTCAGTCGGTGGGGGGAGCCACTTAGGGAGACAGACAGACAGACAGACAGACAGGCAGGCAGACAGAAACAGACAGACAGAGAGAATGAGAGAGTGGATAAAGTTCCAGGATCTGCCTGGACTTATTTTCCACCAGTTTCCTCTCCATGAATGATTTAATCATCTCTGTTCAGTTGTTGTGGAGGGAAGAACAAAGACGAAACAATAATAAGTCGTACAATAATAATTTATGCCAATTGCAATTCATAATATTATCTCAATACAATCATCCCAATCACCACATGCAGTGCACCTTCACCCTGGCTATGCATCCCTGTCTTCTTCTTTCTGCCCCAAAAGGTCAAAGGCTGCTTCGTGATTGAAAGGGAATCCATGCAGTCTGGGTTAGAATCTCACCAAAGTTTCTTTCATCTCAATTTACCTGTTCTGTTTTGTTCTATTCTGTTCTGCGCTGCTCCGTTCTGCTCCGTTCGATTCCGTTCTGTTCCGTTCCGTTCTGTTCTGTTCTGCTCTGTTCTGCTCTGTTCTGTTCCGTTCCGTTCTGTTCTATTCCGTTCTGTCCTGGTCCGTTCTATTCCGATCTGTTCCTTTCTGTCCTGTTATGTTCCGCTCTATTCTGTCCCGTTCTGTTCCGTTCCGTTCTGTTATTTTCTGCTTTGTTCTGTTCTATATACCGTCTCTGTTCTGTTCTGTTCCGCTCTATTCTGTCCCGTTCCATTCTGTTCCGTTCTGTTCCGTTCTATTCTGATCTATTCTGTTCCGTTCTGTTCCGTTCTGTTCCGTTCTATTCTGATCCATTCTGTTCCGTTCTGTTCCGTTCTATTCTGATCCATTCTGTTCCGTTCTGTTCCGTTCTGTTCCGTTCTATTCTGATCCATTCTGTTCCGTTCTGTTCCGTTCTATTCTGTTCCGTTCTATTCTGTCCCGTTCTGTTCCGTTCTGTTCCGTTCACGTTCTGTTTTGTTCTGTTCTACTCCGTTCTGTTCTGTTCTGTTATGTTCTACTCCGTTCCGTTATGTTTCGCTCTGTTCTATTCGCTATGCTCCGTTCTTTTCCGTTCTATTCTATTCCGTTCTGTTTCGTTCTGTTCTATTGTGTTCCGCTCTATTCTGTTCCGTTCTATTCTACTCCGTTTTGTGCTGTTATGTTCTACTCCATTCCGTTCTGTTCTATTCCGTTCTTTTCTATTCCGTTCTGTTTCGCTCTCTTCTGTTCCGTACTGTTCTGTTCTGTTCGACGCCTCATTTCATCAGTGATCTCAACTTTGAAATGAAGTTCCAGTTCGTCACCAGGATCCCGAAGACGGACTGGTCAACATCCCGGGTGAGAGGAATAGGTAAGCAAGTAATGATGTAAACAGGGACGGGGTCAACAAGAGATGGGAGAGAACAAGGGCTGGGGTGAATAAGGGAGAAGAAGGTCTGGGGTGAATAAGGGAGAAGAAGGTCTGGGGCGAATAATGGAGAAGAAGGTCTGGGGTGAATAAGGGGCGGGTGGTCGGACGGTATGTCGTCATGAGTGTCGTGGTGTTTGTTGCGCTGCTGCAATCGATTAACCTAAGACAACGATCACGAAGCAGCAACTGTTCTCCAGATGACCCGTTCGCCACAAAAATGCATTATACTGTAAATCCATCCATACGCAACACACCGAATGCATACACACCTATAGTCTACATGTACACATATATTATAGATCTATATAAAAATATGTTTATGGTATAATTGGTATCATGTGGTGAAGATCTATCAACGTATACATAATTATGAATCATAGACATAATATTATGATGATCGAGGCATCGAATGTAATCGAAATAATGAGCTGAGTTTAAACTCCGCCCTTAATTTGCTTCAGCTTTTATGAGTCTAATAACGACATCTGATGAGCAAGTGGAGGTGGAGGAGGAGGGAGGTGGAAGAAGAGGATAAGGAGGAGGAGGAGGATAAGGAGGAAGAAGAAAAGGGTGGAAGGAGAGAAGGACAGAGATGGAGAGGAGACGGTGGAGAGGTGGAGAGAGACCGTATTTGAGGTGGAACAGTCGAAACCCTTTCTCTCTCTCCCCTCTCTCATCTACCCTCCCCTCACCAGTATCCCTATCACTCTCTCCTTTCCCTCTTTCTCTCTCCATCTCTCCATCTCATTCTCTATGCTCTGTTGTATTGCACGATAATAAACAAAATAAAACAAAGCCATTCGTTTTCGTCCAAAACAGTCGACTGCTTCGACCGTCACAGCGGCCTCTCTGTCTGTCTGTCTGTCTGTCTGCCTGTCTGTCTGTCTGTCTGTCTGTCTGTCTGTCTGCCTGCCTGCCTGGTCTGTCCTCTGACATGCCCTATACGACAGGCAGTGTCAAAGAATATTATGTCGAAAAAGACAAACTCTAACTCACACACACACAGCTATAATAGCTGACTGTAGAGTAAATGTGTCTCTGTGTGTAAATGTGCCTGTGGCTGTCTGTATGTGTGTGTCTTCGTAGGTCTTTCCAATCATCCATTACCCTGTAACAAGCATAAAAGCTTCATTTCAAGAGTCATTTGCATGACTCCACAGTACTTACATTCTAATTATACCTCTACAGTCTGTCTACACAGACTGATTATCCAGCAAGAATCTCTCTCTCTCTCTCTCTCTCTCTCTCTCTCTCTCTCTCTCTCTCTCTCTCTCACACACACTGCCTTTGCCCCTCTGTCACTCTGCCCCTCTGTCTATGTCTCTCTGTCTGTCTTTATCTCACTCTTATTATATCGGCGAGTCGCATACACGGCCAACTACACAGAAGGTCGAAGGCAAACACATGAAAACACAACCAACCAACCTGCAGACACAGAATTACCCCATCGTACGAATAATAATGAACATAATGAACATAATAGTAGCCTAGATGTTTGCCTGTCCATATAGATGGGAACATTAGTCCCGTCTGTCTGTGTGTCTGTCTGTGTGACTCTGTCTCTGTATGTCTGTCTCTGTATGTCTGTCTGTGTGTGTCTCTCTCTATGTCTGTCTCTGTATGTCTGCATGTCTTCGTCTTCCTGTATTAATGTAGATCTCGGTTGAATGTTCTCAGAAATGTTCCAGTTTTTTAAACTAAAAAAATCCGAATCAGTTCTCGAGATTTTCTTTCTTCAAAATCATCGGACATCAAGATCAGAGTTTAAGTTCCGTTTGTCTGTCTGCCTGTCTGTTTATCTGTTTCCTTCTCTGTCTGCGTCCGTCTGTCTCTATGTCTCTCTGTCTCTATGCGTCCGTCTGTCTGAGTGGCCTTGCATTGCAATCGTTCGTTGACTTCGTGAAAACATTTATTCTTCCGACCGATGTGATGTCATCAATGGTTCAAACATTTATTCTTTCGAATGATTGAGAGACGATTTTAATTCGGATCATTAATTAAATTAATTTCAGTTATTGAATGAACGACTTTCAATTAATTTATCTGTCTGTCTGTCTGTTGTCTGATTTATAAAGAGAAGAAGACGGAGAGGAGACGAGGAACGAAGTCGACAGTTTCGCTTTTTTATGTCAATTCAGAGAGCGAAGAATGAAAGACCAACGGACAGACCAACAGACAGACCAACAGACAGACAGACAGACAGACAGACAGACAGATAGACATACATACATACATACATACATACATACATGCAGACAGACAGACGGAAATACAGACAGACAGACATTTAGACAGACAGTCAGAGATGCAGGAAAACATGGATTCACGCTAGCAAATAATCAGACAAGAACACAGAAACGCTTTCTTTCGTGTTGCTGCTGTTTAGTTATGAAGACAGGATTGGCATCGATCGATAGTTTCTGTTAATCCAGGCTAACAACTGGACAGTAGTAATTCACGTTTGAAATCAACTTCTTCTCGTTGTCCCTTTCTAATAAATATAAATCGTCAAGTGGTCCAGGTAGCTATAGTTCATTTCACTGTCTTAAGACTTTTCTCTCGAGGTCTATTGAGTGACTCTCATGGGCGTGGAACTGTGCACTGCGTAAGGCGCTCGAAAAATTTATAAATAGTTTAAAATACAATATAATAAAAAAAAATGAACTGAACTACATGTAAAATTTTAAAGACATCAACAATATTTGCAGCTGTCGTAAAACTGTTGAATATTAAGATAATGATGATGATGACGATGATGATAATAATAATGATGATAATAATAATAATAATAATAATAATAATAATAATAATAATAATAATAATAATAATAATAATAATAATAATAATAATAATAATAATAAAATAATACAATGCAATGCAATTATTAGATTTTTGTAAATGTTAGATAAGAGATTCGATCATGTATTCTCACCTTCTCGTTGTCCCTTTCTTATTCTCTGTCTCTGTCTCTGTCTCTGTCTCTCTCTATCTATCTATCTCTCTCTCTCTCTCACACACACACACACTCTCTCTCTCACTCCGTCTGTGTGCGCTTCCTGTCTGCTTGACTGTGCCTCCACCGACTGATCAGTGACTTCTTGTTGTAGTTGCTGTTGTTCCGGATGATGATGATAAACGAGCAACGACAATGACGACGACTACAGTCAAGAAAAAAGGAAATCGTCCTTAACTTCTGACTGAACGGTATGTTCGCATTCTGTCCGTTCGATTGCTTTGTCTGTTTGTCTGTCAGTCTGTCGGTTTCTGTCTGTCTGTGTCTCCTTCTATATACTTGCCTCTGTCTGTGCGTTGACTGTTACACAGTAAAGAACTTGAGACGGTTCTTCATCGGAAGAACGTTCGTCGTTCGACTGCAGCAGTTGCAGCAGCTCACCACATCGCTCTCCTCTTCATCCTCTGCATTCTCATCCTCATCCTCCTCTTCCCTCTTTCGTCAGCCACTGCTGCTGCTGCTGCTGCTTCTGGAGACGACCGGTTGGTTGGCTGCTGCTGTGGATGGATGGATGCGGTGGATGCGGGGAGCAGAGATGAAGGCGATGCTTTGATGGCGACCACAGTAGCAGCAGCAGCAGCAGCAGTAGCAGCAGCAGCAGCAGCAGCGGCAGCAGCAGCAGCAGCAGCGGCAGCAGCAGCAGCAGCAGCAGTGGTTGGATGCGAGTGATGGAGATGCAACGGTGGACGATGGATGGTTTAGCTTCACCTACGAATGCACTCGACTAAGACGACGACGACGATGATGACGATGTCCACTCAACCGAATCCATTACTCACTTTACTCCGATTCTTCCATCCTCTGTCTCATCCTCCTTCTCCTTACTTTTCCTCCGTCTCGTCCTCCTCCTCTTCCTCGTCTTCCTTCTTCTCATCCGGAACACCCTATACACTGCATACAGTCATTTTCTCAGCATTTGATATTTTAACTCAATGTCTTCTTTCATCCGACCCCTTTAGTTCTGCCTCCCTGGCTTTATTTATCTCTCTTTATCTGTCTCTCTGTGTCTTTGTCTGGACTCTGTCTGTCTGTTTGTCTCTCTCTGACTCTGTGTCTCTTCCTCTGTCTCTCTCTTTCTCTGCGTCTCTCTGTCTCTCTCTGTGTCTCTCTCTGTTTCTCTCTGTGTCTCTCTTTGCCTCTCTGTCTCTGTGTCTCTTCCTCTGTCTCTCTCTTTCTCTATGTCTCTCTGTGTCTCTCTGTGTGTCTCTCTGTGTCTCTCTGTGTCTCTCTTTGCCTCTCTGTCTCTGTGTCTCTTCCTCTGTCTCTCTCTTTCTCTGTGTCTCTCTGTGTCACTCTCTGTGTCTCTCTGTGTCTCTCTGTGTCTCTCTGTCTCTGTGTCTCTATGTCTCTCTCTATGTGTGTCACTAGCTGCATCGTTTCTTTGAACTTTCCATTTAAATATGAAACTGCTATTCGGTCTCTCTTAAAGTGATAATCTGTTCCCATCTCTCTTCCCCTGTCTGTCCTTATCTGTCGGTCTTCATCTGTCTGTCTGTCTGTCTTCGTCTGTCTGCGTCTGTCTGTCTTCGTCTGTCTGTCGTCTGTTCCTCTCTCTCTCTGTCTGTCTGTCTCTCTGCCTGTGTCCTTTCCATTTCGTTACTCTCAATCCGACGGAAAAATGAGTCAATGTAATTTTTTACTTGACAATGTTGTTGTTCGCTCTTCTCATATATCGTTGACTGAAACCGAATAAAAATGCGCTACATGAAAAATGTCCGTCTCTACATTCAAGTCTTGTCCTCCACTCAAAAGAGACGACCACGGGTGTCGACCGAGAGTTGTCGGATTGAGGGTGGGGTGAGATGGGGTAGGGTGAGATGGGGTAGGGTGGGTTGGGGTAGGATGGGTTGGGAGGCGGCTGGGTTGGTGTAAATCACGACACAATTTATGACCGGAGAGAATTTGGCCTCTCTACTCCCGCCACCGAGGGACCAATCCGAAAGAGATGCAACGCCACCGTTGCAGTCTTATCTGCTGAGGAGGAGGAGGAAGACGAGTAGGAGGGAGGAGGAAGAGGAGGAAGAGGAGGAGGAAGAGGAAGAAGAGGAGGAGGAAGAAGAGGAAGAAGAGGAGGAAGAGGAGGAAGAACAGGAGGAAGAGGAGTAGGAGGGTGTGGGGGATGTGGGGGTGGAAGAGGTGACCCTCAGCGGCCATTCCGCATCACTGGCAGATCCAGCAGAAGATGATTCAGATTCAGCTGCAGCATCGTTCATGGAGTGAGTTAAAAGGAAGAGAAGGAGACGAAGGTGGAGATGGGGGATGGGTGGGGGATAGGAGGTGGATGAGGAAAAGGAAGACAAGGAGGAGGAGGAGAGGAGAAGGCTGGAGAAGCGATGCAAGTAGGAGATAAGAAGACCTTCAAGGATCTGAAGTCTTATCAGAAAATCCTAGAACCAACCATAAACCATAAACCAATCCAATCCTCCATCACGCGTCAAAATAACATCATATATACATACAAATATATATACACATATGTACATATATACATATATGCATATATACTTACATACATAGATATATACATATATAGCCTATAAATATATACAACGTTTCCTCGATCTAAGTTTATATCTTCTCTATTATGTGTAAGTGTGAGGTGTTTGTTATGAGCAAGGTACATTTATAAAGTCATGTCAAATTGTTTCCTTGCATAGAGTATCTATATATAATTATATATATATATATATATACATATTTAGCCTATGTCTATTTGTTTTGATATAATTATTATATATAGACTATATTACTTCACGTCGATGCTCTATGACCTGTATAGTGTATAAATATGTATAAACATAGATTCTTATCCCTAGATGACTATAGATATTAAGTAATACCAATTTACCAAACCAACATATATAGATATACTCGTGTGACAGGGATGCAGACACGTGTGGGCATTTATTTTTATAATATATATATATATATAATTATATTTGCATATATATACATACATGTACATGCAATATACGGCTGTTTAGCTAGACGTTAGAGTTGTTTACGTAGCGTGTGAGTGCAGGTTTAGTGTGTAACGAGGGCGTTGTAAACAGTTTTATATCGTATATCGACGAATATATAAAGCAGTGGATTTGGTCGGATGGGAGAAAGAGGAGGAGGAGGAGGAGAAGGAGAGGGAGAAGGAGAAGGAGAAGGAGAAGGAGGAGGAAGAGAAATGGAGAAGAGAGGAGAGGTGAGAAGAGAAGAAGTCAGGCAGAAGACGTTGAACCACTTCAAAAGCAGATTAACACCAAAGCCATGCATGACATGGAATGGCATTGTATGAAATGGAATGGCATTGCATGACATGGAATGGCATTGTATGAAATGGAATTGCATTGTATGAAATGGAATGGCATTGTAAGAAATGGAATGGCATTGTATGACATGGAATGGCATTGTATGAAATGGAATGGCATTGTATGAAATGGAATGGCATTGTATGAAATGGAATGGCATTGTATGAAATGGAATGGCATTGTATGAAATGGAATGGCATTGCATGAAATGCATAAAATGGAATGGTATTGTATGAAATGGAATGGCATTGCATGAAATGCATAAAATGGAATGGTATTGTATGAAATGGAATGGCATTGCATGACATATTATAATGGATTAATTATAGTATTGCACTGCATGGCATATGATTTTGTCTGCGATAATAGCTTAGTTTTCTATGCAAATCGCCTTGTTCGTCTGTCTGTCTGTCTGTGTGTCTCTCTGTCTATCTATCTGTCTATCTATCTATCTGTGTATCTGTCTGTCTGTCTCTACCTATCGATGTCCCTGTTGTTCCTGCTGTCATCGTTCCCTGCGTTGTTTGTATGTCTTAATAGGCGCTATAAAAGCCGTCTTAGTCCGGCAGCCAATGGCCGTTAACTTCCGGCTTCCGTTCTTTATCGTCGTCTGACTTGTTGTTCCTTAACTGGCCGCCAGATGATGTCCACTGCACCTGCAACCCATCCACCCCCCCCCCCCCAAAACACCCCTTTCCACTTTCTCCACTGCCTCCACTCCCATCCACCCTCTACTTAATACCCTCCCCTCCACTCTTCCACCTCTCTCCACTCCACCACTCCCCTCCACCTCTCCACTCCCCCATTCCCTCCACTCCTCCACCTCTCCACCTCTCCACTCTCCTCCACCCTCCACCTCTCCACTCCTCTCCACCATCCCTCTCCCTAATCTTGTCATTTGCAGCAGGTGTTGATCATCCAATGAACCTGGTCAACTCTAACTTGACATCGCCAACGATACATAACACGGGTCAATTTATGCCACTTGGTCAACTACAATAATATTATTGTAGTGGTCAGCTCTGTTCCACTTAGTGGTCATCTGTGGCGATGGTCATCTCATCTCATCTCCAGTTGGTCATCATTGCATACGTCAGCAAGTAAGTAAGTAAGTAAGTGAGTTGTCTTTGTCTTTCAGTCGAATGTTTGGTCACGTGTTTCGTTTGTCGTTTTCCTTCATTCTGTTCAAAACTGATTGACAGACTGACAGTCACGTGTTCCAATCACGTGTTCCAATCACGTGTTCCAATCACGTGTTCCAATCACGTGTTCCAATCACGTGTTCCAATCACGTGTTCCAATCACGTGTTCCAATCACGTGTTCCAATCACGTGTTCCAATCACGTGTTCCAATCACGTGTTCCAATCACGTGTTCCAATCACGTGGTCCAATCACGTGGTCTCGTCTCTTCTTTCGTTCGCTTTTAGTTGTTCGATCAGCGGTCGGTAGGGGGAAGGACACAGTCACAGAGAGCAACAGAGTGTGACAGAGAGCGACAGAGTGTGACAGAGAGCGACAGAGTGTGACAGAAAGCGACAGAGAGTGACAGAGAGCGACAAGGAGTGACAGAAAGCGACAGGGAGTGACAGAAAGCGACAGGGAGTGACAGAAAGCGACAGGGAGTGACAGAAAGCGACAGAGAGCGACAGAGAGTGACAGAGAGCGACAGAGTGTGACAGAGAGCGATAGAGAGTGACAGAGAGTGACAGAGCGCGACGGAGAAGTGGCATAAAGTGACAGAGAGGAGAACGACGTATTTATGGAGCAATATTATTGCTTAGATATCAAAGACACGCAAGAAGGAAAGACGGCTGGCAGGATTGACTGAAGGATGGAGTAAAGACGGAAGGAAGTTAAGAAGGAATGAATTAAGAAATAAGGGAAGGACAGAAAGAGTGACTGAGGGAGAGATGGAAAGATGAGAATAAAAGATTAGCTAGAGTTGAAGGAAGTCTAGAAGAAGGAGGAGGAAGAGGAGAAAGAGGTTGACGGAGGAGAAAATGGGAAGAGAAGAGGATCTAGATGGGAAGGAATATGTTGTGCAGCAAGGAGATGAGAAGGAGGAAGGGGGAAGAGGAATGGAAGGAGAGAGTTGAGGTAATGGCTAAAAATAGAAAGATGGGAAAGATGGAGAGAAAGAAGATGAAGATGAGAAGAGAGAGGAGAAGGCGGAGGGAGACAAGATGGAGGAATATAATTATGGAAGTGAGGATTTGTATTTCGACGGGTTGATAAGAAGTGTTAGTCTCTGGAGAAAAGTCATAAGACAGATAGTTTGGCAGAATAATAGAACATTGCAGAAGAGTGAAAGGATGAACAAGATCGGATGATTACGACGAAAAGATCAAATGATTGAAGGAAAGAAACGAATGAAGAAAAGTCGTTGTATTAATAATCTGGTCGTCATATAATATGCGGCAAAAGTCGTCTCTTATCTTGCTACAACTCGATATGAATCGCTCGTTGTTATGAAGCACCATTATATAGTAGGCCTGTTGGTCTAGCTCTTCTCTGTCTGTCTGCCTGTCTGTCGGTCTGTCTGTTTTGAATTGTGGATATAATTGAAATTAGAAATTGAATCCAACTTCGACTCTTGAGTCTGCAGTCAATAATTGCTGATCATCGCAAATGAGTTGATGCACTCAACGACCTTTCACTCCGGTTGCTATGGCATCGTCATCGTCATCATCATCGTCATCGTCATCGTCATCGTCATCGTCTTAAGACGAAGAAGAATTCGAGTGCATATTCTACGGTGGATCAATGAAGAGACAGATCGTCCATCTTATAAGACATCTGTCGAGTGATGATGTACTATGTCTTCATCATCTGTGTCGTGGTATTGTGCCACTCACTCAGTATAATAATTATACGGTGTGGTTGCAGGTGGAATAATGCTAACTGAAAACTTGATATTATTAAATGCATTTTCATAGAGCTTACACTTTCTGCCGCCATGTTTTCACGCGCACAGTGTTTGTAAAATATTTTCGATTTTACCTATAATGTATTCTACCGTAAGTAATAATTTTTTAAATGCTGGTGGTTTAAGAACATCATCTACAGCAAACTATTTCCAGCAGTCAAAATAAATGGTCTAACTGCACATGATATATTTATAAGCCTATTATAGTCTATAATAATTATTAGGCTATAGGTCAGTCTATGAAATACCTGATCGAACTGAGTCAAAATTCAAACAAAGTGTTGACGAATTGAAAGCTTTTTTTGGAACAGATGAGTTTTATGTTTCTGATAAAAACTTGCCATTTCCTTCGGCTAAACTTTGAAGAATAGGCCTAACTATAATAATAGGTGCAACAATTCGATCTAAAGAGAAAAGTTGAATAGATCTAATAATAATTATTGTTCTGAATGACTTCCATCTTGTCACATTGATGAGAGTCGCATGTGATGAACCGATATCATCATCATCTTCTTCTTCTTCTTCTTCATTTCTATCGCTGCATCTGCTGCAGTCATGCTTTGCTTCTTCTAGCTGTTAGAAACAGTTCGACGACGACGACGACGATGATGATGATGATGATGATGATGCTGATGATGATGATGATGGAGATTGTTGTTCTAACAAACCCAACTTTTTCCATTTTTGTTCCTTTGTCTGATTCTTCAGGCAGAACATCTTTTTATGTTGTCTAAGTTTCCACTCGTCTGACATTGGAGGCAACTTTACTACAGACGACACCGAAATCAAATTAACCATCGAATGCTGCTGAGCTTTAGAATATCCGATAGTATAATATAAGTTGAAAAGCAGAAATCCAAGAAGCATGTCTTCTTCTTCTTTCGTCCATCGTTTTGACGTCATCATCGTCTGTCCTCTGATCATAATTCATTTCCTTTGCGACTGATAGGCTATTCGAATCTCTTCTCGATATCCCTAGGGAAAATAATTCCAGATTTACGATGCGACACAACAAATCGAGAAAGGAGATCAGGAGTTCTGTTTCGCATTTTGCATCTTGACAAATGCAGATAATTTTTTGATGTGCATATATTTGGAAGAAATGCAAATGATGAAATCAAATTAGTAACCAGAGATTCTTGATGACCGAGATGATGGTCAGCGCTCACGAATAAGCACGTGCCCTTCACCTGGCTTTCGAGTGGCGCTTTAGGAATTTTGAGAATACGATTACGAAAGAGAGTTAAGCGTAAACTGATGATCAGATATAATTATCACTAAATGTTCCGTCTAATTAGAAATGAAGAATTGATCAAAAGAAATAATTATAAGAATCTGTAGAATATCAATGAACTCGCAATAGACCGTTACAATGCTAATGCTCTTGAAATGGTCGCTTAGCAACCGATCATAATATACACCAGCGGTTCTCAACCTTTTTAGTGCGGCGACCCCTTGGTAAGATTTCGAAAGTTGTGGCGACCCCTAACAACAAAATTGATCGAGTTACTAACTCCGTCACTGCATTTTTTAACCATTATCCATTGTTATGCATTTTCACTTCATAATTCGAAACTGCTTTTGGCAATTGTGTGAGGTTTCCTGCCATGGCTCTTAATGGCAATTCTACACGAGAGCTACATATTCGGCAGTTTGAAGTTGAAGTTTCATACGTCTGTTTAGTTTGTGAGACTTCAACAACTGCCACGCCTTGTTGCTGGAACTCCATGGCACCCCCATCTCAAGCGTGCCTTCATGGCGTCATCAGCTGTTCTAAAAAATACTGGCCATGCTTTCCAGTATAGTTACAATGTTTAGTATCTGAATGGCGCTTCAGTTTATTTATTGGATTTCATCGATTCTGCAGAAAAAATGTTATTACTAATAAAACGTTGTAATTTCTCCATTCATGCTGCATCTATTAAACAATAGGCTACTCTGAAAATTGGTCATTAGTTCTTCTTTTCTTAACTCGATATGCTACTCTGAAAATTCACCATTAGCTCTTCTTTTCTTAACACTCTTTTAACCTAGTCGATTCGTTTTGGGAGGCTATCACTTTTGTAAATGTTATTTTGTGCTCTCTATGAATGCGTCGAGCAGGAAAGGGGCTTGAGAAAGGGATGTGTCCCGTTGTCAAAAGTTTTTGAATTTTCACACTGCAATGGTGGCATTTTAGGCTGTCATATTAGCAAAATTGGTCATCATTTATTTGCTGTTAGTCGTGGTTCAAAACTTGAAAAGAGTCCCTCCCATTATTATTATTGTTTTATATCCACTCTGTAATGGTCGCATTTTAAGTTGTGTTGTCTCAAAAAGTCTCATAATTTCAATGCTTATAGACATGGTTTAAGACTTCAATAAATGTCCTTCCAAGGCTTCCCCATTGTTTAACTTATTTTTATTTGCGCTTAACTCATGATTTCAGTGCTCAAGAACGTGGTTTAAGATTTCAATAAATATTTCATCCTCATTGTTTAATTTGTAATTTGCACACGGTAATGATAGTATTTTCTACTGATATCTTAACAAAATGGTTCATTTATGGATAAACAGCGGATAACAAAATAGAAATTAATGATGATAACCATGAAATAATTATATTTCTGAAATATTGGGGAGCAGCTCAGTCCCCACAACAAATTTCGGGAGACTGCCCTCTCGGCATATATTTCAAAAGTCTCCGTCTATATGTATTGGCCTGTCTATAGAATCTATGAGCAAACCAAATATTGTTCTATTTTTTCGAAGAATCGTAAAAGAGGAAACGACGATGAATTTGTCTTCAAACAAATAAAAGAAAAAATAAAAAAAATCGATGATTCTTTGGCAAACATGAAGCACCTCAGGCGATTATTTGAAGAACAATAATTAATATTAACTTTCTGTCCGTTGGTCCGTCCGTGCGTCCGTCCGTCCGTCCGTTCATCCATCCATCCATTCATCTATCTGTCTGTCTATCTGTCTGTCTGTCAGTCTATCTATCTATCCATCTATCTGTCTATCCGTTCATTCGTCCATACATCCATCCATATGTCTGTTTGTCCTTTTGTCCGTCTATCTGTCCGTCATTTTCCTTTGAATTTTTATGTTGATCCTTTTTCTGATGTCTGACTGTGTTACTTCCAGTCTCGACTTCTTTCCATTATCCCTTCTTTGCCTCTTCCTCCACCTCGCTCGTCGCAGTAGCGGAGAGAGGATGAAGGAACGGAGAGAAGAGTGGAGTGGATGAGACATGGAAGAAGAGGTTGATGGGAGGAGGAGGGTAGAGCGGGGGGAGTTGGTTATAATGGACCCGGTGTATTTGACATCAGCCGGTCAGTTGCGGGATTCACATCTGACGGAAGAAGGTTTTAGACGTTTGACCTAAGAATCAATTCACCACAGCTCTCTGTCTCTGTCTCTATCTCTGTCTGTCTTTGTCTCTGTGTGTCTGTCTGTCTCTGTCTGTCTCCGATCTTCAGAACCTGTTGCAACTGATGTTGGTTGTTTCAGCTGAAGGAGTTTGTGAGTTGAGACAATTCATGTATAGACCTCAGCTGCAGATAAAGTGTCTCAGCTCTTGACACTCGTCTCAATTCGTTCCTGCAGTCGCCACGGGCCATGGGCGCCCGCAGGATTTTTTCCAGGGGGGGTCAGTCATGACCAGTAGAGTTAAGATATAAAATATCATCAAAGACTCAGCAACTCACACAGTCACATTGTCGCAATATAGCGTAGGCCTACTACTATTTATGAGTCTTTTGCAATGAGACAAACAACTTTCAACATTTTCGGCTATAACTCATGCAATACATGCAATCATGCATGGCATATAATTATTCATGTACACATTCATTGTAGAAAGCTATTACACTAGCAACGGTCTAAGGAACGTCATTTCGTTTTTCCAGGGCACAGAAAAATTTTCAAGAGGCAAAACTTGGCTATCTTAATTGTTAAACAAAAATTTCTACATGTGGAATAAACTGCGGTTATAACGATCAGACAAGTTTTCTTCTTGTCTTATTTATTTCTTACTGTGTTTGATTCAGTTATGGGAAATATTTTAAACACTACAGTATTTAAAATACTATTTTAAATGCTATCACAGTATTTTGTAAACCTACTTGTATTTATGATACATTAGATTGACTGTGGTCTGTAAGCCTATTTATAATTTTAACCTCCAATTCTTTTTGACTATTGTGTACTCTGTACTATTATTTTTAATCCTAAAATATTAAAAACCTTTCATCTGTCATTAACAACAGCTAATAGACCAACATATTGCATGCTGTATGCACCAGGCGTGAAATAATTATTATTTGGCTATTATTATTATTTATGGTGAAAGCCCCTAGTTATATGGTCTCTAACTATGTCAGGCATAGCATAATTCGTAACATTTCCTTAACCATATAATATTATAATCATTCTTATATAATTATACCGGTATATGCAATATACATATATCCATAGTACACAGTCTGCCAAGCAATATTTGTAAACTGATATGCAACAAAATGGAACTTTTGTCAATCAACTGTCTATTGTCACTGTGCGCCATCACTTTTATCAGAGACTGAATTTGAATTATGAAGATTCAACTGAAATGGGTCGATATGCAACCTATCTGGCCAGTATTTAATCATATTAAACAGAAAGGACTTGAGTTGGAAAAAGAAAGCGGATAATGATGGGTGAACTCATATCCACCAGGAAGAAACCATGTTCAAATAAAAGAAAATGGTCATAGTTAGGATAGTTTAGGACATGCATGTCCAACAAGTAAAGTCTATACCCAATCATCACATTAAAAAACTAATCACTAAGTGTGAATTCCAGTTCAATAGACGTCACATAATTTAGTTCTGGCCTACCGTGGAGCAGTGATGGAGTGGTGTGCGGTTGGAGGGCGACGACTGGCGTAGCATTCTGCAGAACATTAATGGCAGTTCAAGATATTGTCTGTAAACTCAGTGTGTCATTTCGGGTACTGCTCCGCTGTCGTTAGATCATGCGGACCTAGTAACGATTAACGTTCCGACCGGTTATATGAACTGGACTCCCCATGTCCTCGGTCATCTTTTCTCTTACATCATCCACTCTCAGTCAGCTCTGAAGGAACTCTAGTCATCATAATCATAGGCTAATATCTCTCTTAAACAATCGGACTCGATTCCACTCCTCCCCTCACCCTCATGAGCTGGTCTTCCACTCTCGGGCCGACCTTCCACTCCGAAGTGAGCTTGGCATATTTCTGACCCCTCCCCCGTTTTTCACTTGGCTCAAGTTGTGGCCGCCCTGTATAGGGATAGAAGCCAGTGGCAAGCCACTGCTATAGTGTCCGCTCCTCTGTAACCCAATTTTATTGCCCTCCCCTCATTCGTCGCAGTCAGTCCTGTGTTTCCCATCTTTCATCTCTCTCCATTAAGAATTTCTCTCATCTTTCCGACATTTGCCCTTACAGGTCGCCGGCGTTGGAGGAACGACAGACGATTCCACTGTGCCTGTAATTTATGCGCTCTGCTCCATGTCAGACGGTGGTTGGGGTAGCCCACCTAATCCGCGGTGAACGACGTTCGCGCTTCTATTACGGTGTCCACGGGTAAACGGTTCATAGGCTACGGACCATAGATCTATGTATATATACATACATATAGATAACTTTAAACTATACTGACTTGTGCATTATATATAAATATCATACTGAGAGTGTGAAAATAGCCTGTACTTTTCTTCAGTATCAATAATCCAGATGTGACAGGTCATTGCTTAACTGGGCACACGTACACTGCCTTAATTACTACAGCCCTTCCCTTGCAGGTCTGCTCAATGGGCAACGCATCTCCTCCACTCGTCCCAGTTCATCGCCAGCTCCTGTGACCTCTTCCCAAGATATCTCCAAACACTCCCAAAGTTGTCTCTAATTACAATGCCAAAGCAGCCAGACATCCGTCTGTGACCCTGTGTATCGTATATCCAACAGGCTAAAGGATTTAGTTCACACGGCAGACTGATCCCTCCCCCCACACTGACGTCTCTGATATGACTGAGTAACGAATTCCACTAGTACCCAGTACGTAGAGATAACCAAAAGATATATTGGCCTACGCCAAAGCTAGTGAAGTAGCCTAAAAAAACACAATGACCGCGTGGTTGGCACCCTGTCCTGTTTTACCCCTGCCCACTGACATTTATTCCAAAAAGTGGCATTATTAATATTTTGTCAGGATTTCCAGGGGGGGTCACGCGACCTCCATTGACCTATGCTGCGGGCGCCCATGCCACGGGCTGCTCTCTCTCTCTCTCTCTCTCTCTCTCTCTCTCTCTCTCTCTCTCTCTCTCTCTCTCTCTGTATCTCTGTCTCTCTGTCTCTCTCTCCTCTTCCCACCGTCAGTTCATCGTTCCTATCATTCTTTGTGGAACAGTCGACCCCCTAGACTCAAGAACCCAACGACATCTTTAACAATGACTCTGGAAACATTTACTTCTCCACTTTGTTCCGCGAATCCCAAGTAGTCGTGACGTAGCGCCATTGTGAAAATGGCGCTACAGAAGTGTTCTAGCATATGCAATGCCTACATGTGGACGGATTGAAGGGGTTACGAAAGGAGTTCGGTCGGACGGATGGATGTTTTCAGCGAATCTATTGAGTGAGAATCGAACAAAGAGACTTTTTCATTGTCTTTTACTGATGAGATCGATGCTATATATATAGTACCGTCGGTGTTGTCGTTGCTGTTGCTGCTCTTGCTGTGAAATGTCTTTCCAAGATTCCAATCAGTCTCTTCTGATTTCTGATCCGTATTTTTGCGACCATCATGATAGTGACGCTCACTTCAAAGCATATATATATATATATACATATATATAATAGTATATATATATACAGTTTTTAATCCAGACATTTCCAGCTGGGACAGTTCCCTCAGAATTGTCCATGTCCTATGCGCACATACGTACACATACGTCTGAACATAGATGAACAGACATACACATACACACATACACATACACATATACACATACACATATACACATACACATGCACAAACACACATACACATACACATGCACATACACATACACATACAACTGCAGACCTAGAAGTGAGACATCTGCAGATTCAAGCGATGAGCGATTGTCTGAAATTGATCAGAGAATTTGATATGGAGAGAAATCGGAAATATTCGAGTCGAACATCGAGCGAAGCACGAGAGGTGACAGAGGTCAGCCAGGGGGAAGAGGGAAGAGGAGAAGGAGGAAAAGGAGGAAGAGGGAAGAGGAGAAGGAGGAGGAAAAGGAGGAAGAGGGAAGAGGAGAAGGAGGAGGAAAAGGAGGAAGAGGGAAGAGGAGGAGGAAAAGGAGGAAGAGGGAAGAGGAGAAGGAGGAGGAAAAGGAGGAAGAGGGAAGAGGAGGAGGAGGAGGAAAAGGAGGAAGAGGGAAGAGGAGAAGGAGGAGGAAAAGGAGGAAGAGGGAAGAGGAGGAGGAGGAAAAGGAGGAAGAGGGAAGAGGAGAAGGAGGAGGAAAAGGAGGAAGAGGGAAGAGGAGGAGGAGGAGGAGGAAAAGGAGGAAAAGGAAGAGGAGGATATGGAGGAAGAGGAATAAAGAGACTAGAAGGAGGAGCATATGAGAAGAAGAGGATGAAAATGTGTATGAGGAAGAGGAGGATACAGAGGAATAAAGAGACGAGAAGGAGAAGAAGATGAGAGGAAGAAGATGAGGAGGTTGGTGCCATTTGTTGAGAAGGATGTCCCGTTGTTCTTTGAAACCTCTTGTACCACTCTGCAGAGTTGACGGTCAGAAGGGAGAGGGGTAGGTTTGGAACGGAGGTAGGGGAGAGGGAGAGGTCGGGAACGGGGTAGGGGAGAGGGGGAGGTCGGGAACGGGGGTAGGGGAGAGGGGGAGGTCGGGAACGGGGGTAGGGGAGTGTGTCTCTGGCTCGATTGTTTGAATCAGCGTGTTGAAGAAAAGAAAGAGGAAATTATGGAATCGGATTTAAGGAGATAAAAAAGAGAGCGAGCTATGGAAGATAGACAGACGGAAGGACGCAAGAAGTGGATAGATGTATAGATGGATAGATAGATAGATAGATAGATAGATAGATAGATAGATAGATAGATAGATAGATAGATAGATAGATAGATAGATAGATAGATAGATAGATAGATAGATAGATAGATAGATAGATAGATAGATAGATAGATAGATAGATAGATAGATAGATAGAGAGACAGACAGACAGACAGAGACAGAGACAGATACATAATCTGCTGAGGACAAGTGAGAGTGTGATATTATGCTGGAGGTGATATTGAGAGATGAAGGTCATTGACTTCCTTTCGACTTGAACTGCTTTGTCACGTGACATTGTCTCCACCCCTTCCTCCATCCCTCCTTCTCCAGTTTCCACTCTCTTCCATCCAACCTTCTTCCACTTCTGATGCATTTCACTCTTCAAACATCTTTCCTTTCGCTTCCGGAAGTCGTCTTCGCGCAATGCATGACGGTTGTCAGTATCTTCTGTCGGTAGATGTCACCACGATTGCGGATCTTGTCACGTGACAGAGGAACGGCGACAACAGAGGAAGGGAAAGAGAGAGCAGGAGAGCAATAGAGAAAGACATGGTAAAGGAGGAGCAGGAGGTGAAGGAGGGAGGAAGATGAGGACAAGGTTGACGCTGGGGAGGATCGTGTTTGCTTCCACAGATGTTGGTGTAGAATTGACTTCAGAAGAGAGGAGTGGGAGGGGAGGAGTGGAGAAGGAAGATATGGAGTAGGAGGTGGAGCAGGAGGATGGAGCGGTGGAGAAGGAGGAGGAGGAGGAGAAGGAGAAGGAAAAGGTGGAGGAGGAAGAGGAGGAGAAGAAGGAAAGGAAGACAAAGTTGACGCTGAGGAGGATAGTATTTGTTTCTACAGATGTTGGTGTAGAATTGACTTCAGAAGAGAGGAAGAAGCGGTGAAGGAGGAGAGGGAGGAAGGGGAGGAAGGGGCGGAAGAGTTGGAGGAGAAGGAGGTGGAGGAGGAGGAGGAGGAGGAGGAAAAGGAGGAGGTGAGGAGGAGGAATAGGTGGAGAAGGAGGAAGAGGAGAAGGTGGAAGAGGAGAAGGAAGATGTGGAGGTTGTCACGTGTTCATCCGTATAGAGACAGACGTCTCCTCCTCGTCTAACCTGTCGCATCATCATCATCATCATCTTCTCTCTTTTCTTTATTCGGGTATCGGCATATACACTATTTTGCGCAGTACCTTTGGACAATATCTAATCATTCTAATGACGACACTAACCCAACATAATCAACCCTCACGACGACTACCCTGATCCTAACCGACTCTCACGACACCTACACTGACCATAAGCAACACTTATATCCACGATACAATCATTGTTAGGCCCAGAGTGTCAAGTGGGTGGAAACGGCGTTCCAACTGTTCTCAAAATTCTTGGCTTGCGTTCCCACTGCTGTTCGCCTGCATGTAACGCTGGGAACACTTGCATTCCAATAAAACTCTGTTCAATGTTCTCACTGCTCACACATTCAGTGTTCCCACTGCTCACACATTCAGTGTGCCAACTGCTTACCTAAACCACTTTAACCACTGGTTATGCCGCCTTCAGAAAACTTCTTTCTTGTCATAATATTATTATTCCGTTCTAAACCGAACAACGTCCAGAGCCGCCGAGTCTGTTTTCATGCAGCTGAGGTTTTAATAAAACCCAATGCCTTCTGCCGAATAACTAGAAAACTAACTTTTGTGATTTCCATGGAGCTTACTCGGCCATCTGGCGAATAGCCTGACAGTATTTTCTGTAACGATTCAGAGTCAGCATTTATTATTCTAGACTCTAGAGCCTGTGAATGTGAAAGAATGATTTTATATGAAATAGAGCGACGATGGTCAAAGTTAATTTGAAAAAAGCTATTTTGTTGACAGAGGAAGTTTTTTAGCATCATACGTCGTGTATAATATCCAGTCGACCGAGACACGCGTTACCACAGTAACTAAACAACTTTTAAAGCTTAACGAACCGTAACTCTAACTCTAACCGCACTCTCACCCTAAACCTAACCCTAACTCTAGCCTTAATCGTCAATGAGAATTTTTATAGCGCATCTTCAAGATCAATTCTCGTTGTGTAGCCGAGAGATGACCGTTCCAGGTAATTATTGGACGAAGGAAGAGGCGACGGGTTCTGCGTTGTCGCAAAGTGGGCGAACGTGAGTAAACCGAGTGATCCATTTGAAAACGCAAAGCAGTGGAGTGCGCGGCGGCCTGTGCAAGCGGAGAAGATCCCACACGCAGCTATTATAGAGGATGCCCAGCCTGATAAGAACCGTCGCACCAAGGATGCAATCCTGAATGAACTGCGCTGTTGGCATGGAAGCCAGTGCCGCAGCCCCTTTGTACCCGATCCAACCTCACGATCTGAAACCCGTTTAAGACCAGCAAAGATGGAAGCGATTTAGTGAAGGTGGCTGGCTCAGTACAAACGCATGAACAAGAGAGACGGAAGTCCGTTGGATATGGTCATGGGAATGCTGAAAGACTGGAGAAATTAAGAGCTGCTCTCAACTGGTCTCTCTCTCACGTGACTTTTCTAGGCGCTGAGAAATTCTCTAAGATGTGCAATATAATTAATTTGCGTTATGGAAGATTGATCAAAGAGTTTTAGACATTCGGGATAAGAGGATTGCAGGTATACTAACATTTACAACGTGATTATAACTGGAAAGACTCAAAGGAGGCAGTGCAAGGAAGGCAGTGCAAAGGAGGTAGTGCAAAGGAGGCAGTGCAAAGGAGGCAGTGCAAAGGAAGCAGTGCAATGGAGTAGTAGTATATTCGTTTTAATTTCAAAGTAAGACAATCAGGGTGACAGAACGCACCAAGTTACAGGTCAGAGATATTAAATAATACACAGAAGTAATAATGAAGCTTATAGTAATAATAACGAAATAAAGTTGCGGCAGCCATGGGCTGACATCCGTCCGCTACGTTGTTGATGTTAAAATAGACAGTTGATGGTGAATAACTGTCATTGAATCAGGATAAGCCAAAAACGGCCCGTCAGTTTTTAGCAGCTGTAATCAGCGCTACTGACACTCGCTTCACGATGGTGTTGTGTTCGAAGAATCGTCAGTTCATTAGTAAGTCTAGCCGATGCTACAAAGTCTATCCATTCGAAGTATATAGTGCCCGATAAGATTGAATTCATGACTTAGCGGAATTGTTGTTAGTGTCTTTATAATCCATTCCGGAGGACTTGCAGGAGAAGCGCGTGGAAATTCGTATCCGGACAGTTCGTTTTTAGTTGTGCAATGGAGGTAGTGCAAAGAAGGCAGTGCAAAGGAGGCAGCGCAAAGAAGGCAGTGCAAAGGAGGCAGCGCAAAGAAGGCAGTGCAAAGGAGGCAGCGCAAAGGAGGCAGTGCAAAAGAGGTAGGGCAAAGGAAACAGTGCAATGGAGGTAGTGCAATGGAAGTAGTACAAAGGAGGCAGTGCAAAGGAGGTAGTGCAAAGAAGGCAGTGGAAAGGAGACAGTGTAAAGGAGGCAGTGCAAGAGTAGGAAGAGGAGGAAGAGAAGGAGGAGGAGGAAGAGGAGGAAGAGGAGGAAGAAGAGGAAGAGGAGAAGGAGGAGATCAAACCAAGCACAAAAGGCTTAAGTCTGGAGGTCGGAAATATGAATTATTTAGGAAATCGACGAACGATTTATTACGCGAGAGGTTGATCAGTGCAAAAGTTGTGTAGTCTTTGTGATGATGATATCATCATTGTCACCGTAGACAATATTTATTAAGGCGCTTAACACTGAATCAACGCGAGACGATTAAATATAATTTGCGGTGGATGTAGCACACCAGGGAACATTAAACCACTGAACCACTTAAGATCCTGATGATGTCATCTTATGTTGCATCATATTTTAATGTCAGACAACTGCGGTTCTGACCCAATCGCCCTCTATCGAGTGCTGCGCTGGTTACAATCATGTCCACAATAATTATCTTGCTGATGTATTTGGTTGAGTGGTGATAGATGCGGACAATATCGCTACAGCCGCTGCTGATACTGCTACTGATGCTACTACTGGTGTTAGTGATGATGGTAGTGATAGTAGTGATGGTGGTGATGGTGGTGGTTGTGGTGGTGCTGTTGGTCTTAGTGGTGGTGTTGAGGGTGGAGTGTTGGTGTTAGTGTTGGTGGTGATGGTGGTGTTGGTGGTGGTGATATAGTCGTAGTGGTGGTGGTAGTCCTTGTCTTGGTGGTGGTGGTGGTGTTCATGGTGTTGGTGGTGGTGGTGGTGTTGGTGGTGTTGGTGGTGGTGGTGGTGATGGTGTTGGTGGAGGTAGTTGGTGGCTGCGTCTCAGTTCGTTTCACCCGTGCTTCGTTTCGCATGAGTGCCAATCGATTGGTGACCGGGGGCGAATTAACACCGAAGACGGAATCAATTGAGACTCGGAAGAAAATGATTTCTGTCGGATTTAATTTGACGGATTAATTAATGAAAAGGAATTTCAATGGAACGGAAAGAAATGTCTTCATGGAATGATCGATGACCGGAGGAATTAATATTCCGGTAGATGGATGATATGGTGGAATGGATGGAGGATGGATGAAGGAAGGATGGAGAGGTAGATGGATGGATGGTGGAATGGATGGATGAAGGAAGGGAGGAGAGTTAGGAGGACAGAACGGGTGGGAGAGAGCTGTGGATGGACCAATATATTATTAGAATATTGCATAAATATCTTGTTTTAGTTGTGTTTTGTAAATGTAATGTAACAATAACATTATTATGTTGCACCTTTTCTTTGAACTCAGAATCTCTTCAACATGATTTTGATCTTTCGTTCATTTCAATCGACAGAATTGTTGTCATTGCCTTCGGTGGCTTGGGTTGGAAGTTAAGGGGTGTGATGGCAAATTGCTAATATGATGGATGATTTGAATGACCCTGATGTTGATTGTGATTAGCATCCAAATCCATGTTCAGTAACTCAGGGGTGAGGAACCGATTATGATTAACATCATTATCATCATCGTCATCGTCATCATCATCATCATCATCATCATCATCATCATCATCATCATCATCATCATCATCATCATCATCATCATCATCATCATCATCATCATCATCATCATCATCACCATCATCATCATCATCATCATCATCATCGTCATCATCGTCGTCATCATCGTCATCGTCATCGTCATCATCGTCGTCGTCGTCATCATCATCATTAATGCATGGTGTCAAAGAAAGAGATCGACAAACGATGGACAGAAACAGACTTAGACTGAGATACATGTAGAGAGGGAGAGTGGGATAGACAGAGGCAGACAGGGGATAAGAAAGAGTGAGTATCGAAGAAGGGTTGAATGGATGAATACTTGAACATACAGAGACAGAGAAAGTGAGAGCATTGTGGGACATTAAATGCTGAGACGGACAGACACAACACAGACAGACAGACAGACAAACAACCAGACAGACCAAGAGACAGCCAGACCGAGAGACAGCCAGACAAACAGAGAGAGATTAATCGTTGAATAAGGAAGTGGAAATCAGTATCTGATGACCTTGTTTGACCTTTGAGCAGCCTTGAAACGATGTCTCGTCTCCTTCTCCGTACAACTGTCTGTCCGCACTCGACTGAACCGTCGTGTAGTTGCCCTCCAGTCTCATCCCCTCCACCCCTCCTCCGTCCTCCACTTCCAATGACCGGTCGATCCGCCCCGACCCTCCCCCCACTCCTCATCCAACCACCCTAGGCTTCTAAGCCATCCCAACCACATCTCCACTTCATTCAATCAAAATCTCGCAGAAGCGACCTCTCGTGTCACATCGATTCAAGATCGAACTAATCTTATTCCTCTGTCTTTCACATCCTCCTCTTCTCCTCCTTCTTCTCCTTCTCCTCCTCGTCCTCCTCCTCATCATCCTTCTCCTCTTCCTACGATCGAAACAGATATACGCACCGACGCACTCTCACCTCAGCAGCCATCGCATTCCTTCTTACTCCACATCACATCCCACAAACAATTACATCTAACGCTGATATGTATATTTATTTATTTATTTATTTATTTATCTGTATATCTATTTATTTATACTTTCAGATGACACCCACGCGCGCACACACTACACACAACTACGCACAGTCATATTATCTGTAAATACACACGATGTTTTATGAAGAGACGATTACATAATGTTATTATTTATGCATTGACCAATTACCTAATAATTTCTCCTCTGGGAGCTCTTCGCCTCCTCATGCATAAAATTATGTCTCGGCCCGATGACTGACTGACTGACTGACTGACTGACTGACTGACTGATTGACTGACTGACTCACTGACTGATTGACTGACTGACTCACTGACTGATTGACTGACTGATTAGTTGGCTGACTGACTGACTGATTGACTGACTGACTGATTGACTGACTGATTAGTTGGCTGACTGACTGACTGATTGACTGACTGACTGATTGACTGACTGATTAGTTGACTGACTCACTGACTGACTGACTCACTGACTGATTGACTGACTGATTGACTGACTGACTCACTGACTGACTGACTCACTGACTGACTGACTCACTGACTGACAAACTGGCTGACTGTTTCCCAAGAAGTGTTGACAAAGACTGTTAATAATTATGCACAATTCATTCAATGCTTCATATTATATAGATCCTCCATCGTCGTTGAAACGGATGCTTCACTTGCTGGAATAATCGATGACGTCACGCAACCTGCGTCATCGGCCCTCTGGCGAGCGTAGATGAAGTGAATGCGACAGGTCTAGTAGACAAATTGTATTGTATTGTATTATAAAGCATCTCTTGCAGACTAGCTATTCAGAGGCGCTCTCAGTGTGATAGCCCAGAGGGAAAAAACAAGTAGCGAAGGGCTGAAAATGACGCCCCGATAAAGATCTTACTACAGATAGTGGGAGGGAGGTCATTCCACATAGAAGGGCCTACAATGGCAAAGGCACGGTGTTGGGCCATGGCAGTCCTTGCCATTGGAATCAAGAAATCTAGTCGATCAGCAGACCGGAGAGGGCGGGAAGAGACTGCAGAGAGGGGTTTATGCATCAAGTCACAAAAGTATTTAGGAACTTGTCCAGTTTGAGTTTTTTGAAAATAAGAGCAGTGCCTTGAATTGGATACGAGAGGCAACAGGAAGCCATTGAAAAACATCAGTCATGTAGGTAGAAATGTGGGAGTAGCGAGGTAGACGAACAATGAGTCTGGCTGCCGAGTTCATAACTGACTGAAGGGGGGATAAGCGAACTTTGGGAAGCCCAGTAAATAGTGAGTTGCAGTAGTCAATTCGACAGCAAATAAAAGCATGAACAATAGTTTTAAATAGAGAAGAGGAAACAGATCTTCTGATGAATCTCAGACACCTCAGGTGATAATAACATGAGCGTGTCAACTGTGACAGATGATCAGAGAACGAAAGGGTGCTATCAAGAGTGACGCCCAAATCACGGACTCTAGATGAAAATGTAAAGTCAGGGTACATTAAGGACAAGAGTGGGAAGTTAAGTTTAAGGAGCTGTTGTTACAAATGTCAGAGTGTTATATGACGTGTAATTGGACGACCTTGTTGAGGTCAGAGATCGTATCTCTATAGGTCTCTATACTGTCTGGTGCAACCTTATCCGTATGCTAAGGAATTTCTTTAGCGCCAGGGTTTGAAAACTGTCATTTGATACATGTACAGTATGCTATGTGTCTTTTTGGCCAGCGATGGATTGAAAGAGAAATTCGTCGGCTCAGTGCAACATTTTGTTCCGGAATCTTCTTTTATCTTCGCTTCCTCACTAAATGACTTCTCATCTCCATTACATCTCGACTTTTCTTTTTCTTCTCTTCCCTTTCTTCTCATTTTTATACTTTCTCATGTCCGTATATTCTCGTCGGTTGCTCTTCTATTCTTCTATCCATCTATTGTTCTCTATTTCTCTTCCTCGATTCTCTTCTCTTGAAAGCCATTTCTCAGGTCGTCATCGTCATCATCTTTCCTTCCTCTTCTTTGAATTCATTTTTAGAGAAACTGTCGACTTGAACGGATTGAAAGATGAATGCAACGAAATAATGGTCGTCGGATGTGGTCTCCACCTCTGTCTGTCAGTCTGCCTGTCTCTCTGTCTGTCTGTCTGTCTGTCTGACTGTCTCTCTGTCTGTCTGTCTGACTGTCTGACTCTGTCCATATGCCTGTCTGTCAGTCTGTCTGTCTGTCTGTCTCTTTGTCTCTGGCTCTGTCACCTCTAAGCATTCGAAAGCCTTCATCAGATGGCGATGACTAAAGACGTCATCTAGCGATTGGACCACCACCACCACCACCACCACCACCACCACCACCACCACCACCACCACCACCACCACCACCACCACCACCACCACCGTTGTCAGTCCTCCCATCCGTCCATCCGTCCTTTAAGTCTATAATTGGTCGATAGAGATGTTCGTCTCTCTCTCTCCCTCACTCCCTCCCTCCCTCTCTCTTTCTCTCTGTATCTCTATCTCTGTCTCTCTCTTTCT
The DNA here is from genome assembly GCA_949752735.1 of Lumbricus terrestris. Classification (NCBI taxonomy): domain Eukaryota; kingdom Metazoa; phylum Annelida; class Clitellata; order Crassiclitellata; family Lumbricidae; genus Lumbricus; species Lumbricus terrestris. The sequence goes on along the minus strand of OX457046.1, from coordinate 47,328,785 downwards.
CTCTTTGTTCTACTTTCCTCCAGTGATGTCCTTCTTCGCATGCAATAAGACGATCTGATGCGACCAATCGAACGACGCTCTCTCCATGGCGTCCGACCATTCGCCTTTTTCACCATCTCACTCTCTTCGTCGTCTCTTCCCATTCCAGACTAAATATCGGGCGGTCCATTAAGTTGCACGCCACCTCTTTTCATCCTCATTCTCCTCCTCCTCCTCCCTTTTCTCTTCTTCTTCCTCTCTAACCATAGGCGACTGCAAACACTGACCCTAAACGTGACCGTCCTTCGAAATGACCGGCTCCAGGAGGGCAGCTGCTGTACCTCGCAGCAATGGTCGGTCGGTCGGTGGCAGGCAGGGCCTGATGGGGCCGAGGCCGAGGCGGGAGCAGACGGGGCTTGGGTGTCTAAAGGGACCGAAGACTGAGATCGAGGGTCAGAATCACTGACCGGTAGCGAAAGACGGGAGAGTTTTTGGTCGCGTAGGAAGAAATGGAGAGAATAATATTTGGTGACGAAGGATGGACCGTAAAACGTGTCTCGATTAAGTAAACACACACAGAGAGAGACAGAGACAGACAGACAAAGAGTAAGAGAAAGAGAGAGACAGAGAGACAGAGAGAGAGGGGATTTATGTCGCTGGTCTCTGCTAGGATGACGCCACCTGCATCAACACAGTCGACCATCAACCGACCGCTTCACTACTCGATCCACGGCCCAGCCTCCGTCTCTCTCCGTCTCTTTTTGTCTCTTTCCGTCTCTCTCCGTCTCTCTTTGTCTCTCTCCGTCTCTCTTTGTCTCTTTCCGTCTCTCTTTGTCTCTCTCTTTGTCTCTTTCCGTCTCTCTTTGTCTCTCTCTTTCTATCTTTCGCTGTCTCTCGTATTCTCTCGCTGTCCCTCTCTGTCTCTCTCTCTTTCTCTGGCTCTCTCTCTCTGTACCTTTGACTCTCTTTTTCTCCTTTTGTCTCTCTTTGTCTCTCTCTCTGTCTCACTTTATCTCTCGCTGTCCATTTCTATCTCTCGCTATCTCTCGCTGTCTTTCGCTATCTCTCTTTGTCTCTCGCTATCTCTCGCTGTCTCTCGCTGTCTCTCGCTGTCTCTGTCTCTCTTTGTCTCTCTTTGTCTCTCTTCGGTACTCACTGGCTCTCTGTGTCTGTCTCTGTCTCTGTCTCTGTCTCTCTGTCTCCACGTTTCTTTCTCAGAATTCGTTGTCTAGAAAAACTAACGTTGCCGTGGGTGAAATATGACTGAGTCGACTTTTAATTGTCGCTCAGATCGGACGACGACAGAAAGTCTGCGACGCTGAGAATAAATTGAAGAAAAATGTCTCCACAATGTGCCTTCATTAAGCACTGTGTCTCTGTTCTAATGTCTCTCTCTGTCCGTCTGTTTAACTCTGTGTCTGTCTCTGTCTTTCTCTGTCTATCTCTCTGCTTCTACGCCTGCAGATGTCCATCCAGTTTCCAGTGGCGTTTGACTTAAGCATGACACGTGTCATAGGGGACATTGTGAGCAGTCGGGACACACGGAGGCCAGAGCATACTAAGGCCACGACGACACTGACATAATTATGTTCAGGCCAGAAAAGACCGAGGCCAAGACCGGTGATAAATGTTCTCTGCTTTCACCGTCACCCATAGCGCCCCCACGCCCTCTGACCGATTGAAGAAGTAGTGTGTGGGTGTCGACGGCGGTGGTCAAGGCGTTAGCTAGGGGGTGGGTGTTTGACCCCCCCCCCCGAAATGTAAAAAGTAAAAATAGTGGAATGCATTTACCAGCACATTATGTAAAAACCACGAAATAAAACTATGAAAACATAATGGATAAATGAAATTAAAAATCGATTGAATTGAGAGATCATCGCGTGGTCCATGGCCCACTACTCTGCTCTCCACCGGTGGCTGATATCTATTATTCTATTCATATAATTGTGTCTATATATGTATATATGCTGGCCTATATATATAAGACTTAGTATATATAATCATATATATATACATATTATTAAGAGAGATGGCAATATTGCTGAATATAATTATAGTAGCAAAGACTGCTAGCACCGGAATTTTTAATATGAATTCAATTCATATCGTCGCCTAATGTTTCAAACATGAATATGTATGATGGCGAGGTGTGAACATGCATGATGAAGGACATGAATATGCATGATGGTGTATGAATATGCATGATAAAAGGGTATGAATATGCATGATGAAAGGGTATGAATATGCATGATAAAGTGTATACGAATATGCATGATGAAGGACATGAATATGCATGATGGTGTATGAATATGCATGATGAAGGTTATGAATATGCATGATGAAGGGCTTAATACAAACATACGGTCAGCCTGAAGCGTTCAGTCAATTGAGTTGGTCAATTGTTTTATAATAATTGGCAACTTCTATAGCGCCCGTGTTTTATGCAGAAGCATGAAACGATGTCGCTCCAGCATCAAGTCAACATAATATTCAAATGAAACTATTAGATGAGATAGATTGACAGCTGAAATAATCAGACCTAACAGATGAGCAGAACACATTCCATCGGTCTATAACAATTGTCTTGAACACAGTTCTCCGACATTGTTTAGACAATGGCCATTGTTCTGAAAGGCTTGACTTCTGCTCCACCGAATCGATGGAACGAAGATCAGACAATGACATCTGGTCCAGCGATGCCAGCAGCGGATACGGAGGCAGAGGGAGATGCGGCGGATGAGGAGGATGGGGAAGTGATTGGGATGATGGGGTTGGTGGCGGTGGTCGTGTTCGCGGGAATAAGTCTATCGTAAGCGCAGTCATAGGTCCTCTGTCGTCGCATCGTCTGTACTTCATGACCAGCCGGCTGTTGATGCTGCTGATGCTGCTGCTGCTGCTGCTGCTGCTGCTGAGGTCGTCCTGCGTTGTTCAGGTAAGAGTTGGACAGAAGTCGGTCGATGTAGATTCCGAGTTCAGCGGATGATGTCGAAGAAGCGCTCGTGTCTTTCAGCAGCAGACTGTGTTGTTGTTGTTGTTGTTGATGATGTTGCTTTCTGTACGGCAGAGTCCGGCTCTGACTGAGTCCACCACCACCACCACCACCACCTGCTCCTCTTCCTGCTCCTCCTAAGAGAGGAAGAGGAGCAGAGGCAGGAGGTGGTGGGGTCGTCGTCGTCATTGTCCTTTCCTCTGGCGTAGGCACGAGGCCCTGGAAGCGGACCATGGGATGGCTGTGTCCACCGGTGATGGCGGCGGAAGCAGCGAACTGTGACGAAGACTTGAGAGGCTGGAGCCAGTATGCCCCTCGAGGTGGCGGCGGTGGTGGTGGGATGCACCGCTCTCGGTTGTGCCTCACATGACCCCCGACCTCTCCCTCTTCACTCGGACCTCGACCGCTGTCTGTGACGGACCCTTCGACGGAGTGAACGCTCTCCTTCTCCACATCACTGCTTCCCTTGTGTCCTCCTACTCCTCCGTGCAGCAGCGGCGGTGGAGGGTGACCGGCCTGGAAAAGAGGAAAAAGAAGGAGACGGTTATCATTATTATAATCACTATTCACATCAGCATCTACATCAGCGAACCATGACAGCAGCAGCAGCAGCAGCAGCAGCCGTGGTGCCTCTCTTCTGCCTCTTCTGCTTCTCTTCTGCTTCTCTTCTGCTTCTCTTCTGCATGGGTGTCACTGTTTGCATTCAAGTGGGAGATCGATCAATCAAGTGGCGTTTAATAGAGAAAAAGACGGACGAATGGATGGAAGGACGGAAGGACGGATGGAAGAATGAAGGGATGGATGGACGGATGGACGGATGGCAGGACAGATGGACGGACGGGCAGATGGACGGATAGAAGGATGGAAGGATGAAAGGACGGATAAAAAGATGGAAGGAAGGACGGATGGAAGGACGGAGCGATTTTCCACCATGCATCTCTGTCGTCGGGATCAGTCAATGCTCTGGCTCCGTCGATCCGAGAAACTTATCGTCAACGGAGCGTTATCAAAAGTGTCAATGGAGGAGATGAAGAAAGATGGATGTGGAAAAGTCAACGGTCCGAGAAAAGAACGAAGAACTTTTTCTTGTTCTACGAAGTCGTCCGTCTAAGAACCGATCTGAGCGCCACTGACAGAACCTAATTGATTCTTCATAATAGAAAATGATCGAATGTATCGCAAACAACGAACCATTGTTGACCATGTCACCGACTCATCACCGCACTTCCTTCCCCTCCTCCTCCTCCTCCTCCTCCTCCTCCGCCTCCTCCTCCTCCTACTCCTCCTCCTCCCCTCCTCCTCCTCCTCCTCCTCCTCCCCCTCTTCCTCCTCCTCCTCCTCTTCTTCCTTCTCCTCCTCCTCCTCCTCCTCCTCCTCCTCCTCTTCCTCCTTCTCCTCCTCCTCCTCCTCCTCTTCCTCCTCCTCCTCCTCCTCCTCTTCCTCCTCCTCCTCCTCCTCTTCCTCCTCCTCCTTCTCCTCCTCCTCCTCCTCCTTCTCCTCCTCCTCCTCTTCCTCCTCCTCCTCCTCCTCCTCTTCCTCCTCTTCCTCCTCTTCCTCCTCCTCCTCCTCCTCCTCCTCCTCCTCTTCCTCCTCCTCCTCCTCCTCTTCCTCCTCCTCCTCCTCCTCTTCCTCCTCCTCCTCCTCCTCCTCTTCCTCCTCCTCCTCCTCCTCCTCCTCCTCCACGTCACTTTGCAATGGCTGCCAGTGTTATCATTCTATCCTCACGATCGTGTTCGCCTCTAATGCCCTGTTGGACGCAGTTGCTCAGCTCTCGATCATTTTAAATCTCATTCTCGAAGACTTCTCAGACAATAATATGCAAAGACGACAATGCATTTAACCCTCGAGCTACCAAGGGGGAGCGGGTGGTATCAGTATCCACCCATAGATTTTTCCAAAATCAAACTTGTTTCGTATGGAATAAAATTTTGACATATTAGGTAGCTGTAGAGGGTTCATTGGCACACATTTTGAGGTAAGATCATTATTAAAGAGACTCTCTTAATTAGGTGGAGATAAACCTTGAAATTATTATTATTAAAGAGACTCTTTAATTAGGTGGAAATAAACATTATTGTTAAAAGATAAACATCAATATAAAAGAGACTCTTTTAATCAGATGGAAAAAACATTATTGTTAAAAGATAAACATCATTATTAAAGAGACTCTTTTAATCAGATGGAAAACCCCCATTATTTTTAAAAAGATAAACATCATTGTTAAAGAGACTCTTTCAATTAGGTGGAGATAAACGTTAGTATTATTATTAAAGAGATTTTAATTAGGTGGAAATAAACATTATTGTTAAAAAGATAAACATCATTATTAAAGAGACTTTTAATTAAGTGGAAATAAACATTATTGTTAAAAAGATAATCATCAGTATTAAAGAGACTCTTTTAGTTAGGTGGTGAAAGACATTATTGTTAAAGAGATAAACATCATTATCAAAGAGACTCTTTTAATTAGGTGGAGATAAATATTATTGTTAAAGAGATAAATATCATTATTAAAGAGATTATTTTAATTAGGTGCAAATAAACATTATTGTTAAAGAGATAAACATTATTATCAAAGAAACTCTTTTAATTAGGAGGAGATAAACATTATTGTTCAAGAGATAAACATCACTATTAAAGAGATTATCTTAATTAGGTGCAGATAAACTTTATTGATAAAGAGATAAACATTATTGTTGAAAGATATAAACACTATTATGAGAGATATTATTTTGATTAATTGGAGATAAAATTTAATATGATCATTAAAGATATTATTCAGTTAAGTGAAGATAAACATTTCTTATTGAAGAGATTCTTTTAACGACTGTGCGACTCGTGATTCAATTAGGTTTGCAAATCCCACACAGCAATGGCAACGACGAATTCGAGTCGTAAATTCAGCCCTGGGTGCGCATAAACTTTGTGCCGACCTATCATTGCAAAGATGGTTCCGGGCAGAAGCAGAAGGTGCTTTGAATCTAATTAGACCAGAAATATGACTTTTGTAACAAGAGAAAGCTGATCATAATATGCAGCAGGATTTTCTTATTTTCTGATCAAAATGCAAACAAAGCTACGAACATAAAAAGCTGCCAGTCTCATCTTTTTAATTTGCCATCATTATATTAATATGCTGCAGTTCTGCAAGATTTCTCGTTAACGACATTGCGGCGGTGGCGAAGGCAGATGCACCGACAATCAGAGGGGACTGCGAGATTGCGAGGAAAGAAAAACGCTCAGCTCCAATAATTTCAATGTGAGAGAGATACACAGACAGACAGACAGACAGACAGACAGACAGACAGACAGACAGATAGACAGACAGACAGGCAGGCAGACAGGCAGACAGACAGACAGGTAGACAGACAGGCAGACAGACAGGCAGGCAGGCAGACAGACAGAGACAGAATCAGAGAGACAGAGACAGAGATACAGACAGAGACAGAGACAGAGACAGAGAGGCAGAGACAGAAAAACCGAGAGACAAAGAGAGACAGCGAGAGACAGAGAGAGACAGAGACAGAGACGGAAATAAAGACAGAGGCAGAAATAAAGACAGAGACAGATAGACAGAGACTGAGACAGCGATTGACAGACAGATAGAAACATACGGAGAGATGGTATGCATTGGAAAAGAAGATAATTATATGAGGATTATTATAATACGTCAATCAATCTTTTCCCAAGATATTCGAACGCGATGTCTGATAAAAGTCGGATGAAAACGAAAGTCTTTCGTATCACGTAAAAATTGTAATAATTGGCTTCGTTTAATATTTTTAAAAAAACGAAGTTTGATTACAATAATCATTGTATGAACTGATGCCAGAAAGACAATGACATTTGTTTAGTGAATATAATATTATTTCAAATCAATCTTTGTATTTGAACCGAATTCACAAGCAGAGAGACGAGAGATGATGATGATGATGATGATGAAGGTCACATATATCAACTTTTACGAATATGTTATCTGTCGTTGAAGATCAATCTCTATATCTCTCAGATGACCAACCAACCAACAAATCAACGGATGCTTTTAATTTTACCGTTTCCCTTCTGCTTTTTTCTCTCATGACTCTCCTTAGCAACCGTTGCTAACCGTAACTTTCTGAACGCTTCATGACTTTTCATTTCTATTCAGAAACCATGTTGGATTTGTTACCTAACAGCATGCCACAAGCAAATGATCGAATCATGCGGGTCCCGCTGGGTCCTTGCAGGAATATGGGCCCCATGTGGGTCTCCTGTGGGTCTCCTGCTGGGCCCCACGTACACGGGTCTCCTGCTGGGCCCCATGTGGGTCTCCTGCTGGGCATGCTTCGGAGTAAACGTTTGGCTGATCAATCCTATTTTAGGAAATATCCGACGACGAAGGATTCATTTTTTCATATAGGAGTGTAGAAGGAATCTGGAAATATCATCCATTATTATACGGGGATTGATTGAACACGCTCATCACCATTCCACCATTCCACCATTCCTTCATTCCACCATCCCCCATTCCACCATTCCACCATTCCTTCATTCCACCATACCCCATTCCACCATTCCACCATGCACCATTCCACCATGCACCATTCCACCATCCACCATGCACCATTCCACCATTCCACCATTCCACCATTCCACCATCCCCCATTCCACCATCCACCATTCCACCATTCCACCATTCCACCGTGCACCATTCCACCATGCATCCTCCTCACCATTCCACCACAGAAGCAAATTGAAGACTAATTTATCTGCACTGATCAAGTTTCTGCTCATAGGTCAGACGGAACTTCTCATCAGAGGTGATAATAATTCTCGTTGAAACTTTTATCATCAATTTTCTAACTATAATATTATTTATAGCCTAAGCTTAGAGCTTTAGACTCATAATACGTAGCTGTTGCAGATCAGGGCTGACTGCAAAATCGTTATTATGATATTTCTTCGTCTAATGTTCATACATAATACAATATACATAATACCAAGGTCAATCGAGAGGAGAAGGTCACTGTCCACTACTCAAAGGTCACTGTCCACTACTCAAAGGTCACTGTCCACTACTCAAAGGTCACTGTCCACTACTCAAAGGTCACTGTCCACTACTCAAAGGTCACTGTCCACTACTCAAAGGTCACTGTCCACTACTCAAAGGTCACTGTCCACTACTCAAAGGTCACTGTCCACTACTCAAAGGTCACTGTCCACTACTCAAAGGTCACTGTCCACTACTCAAAGGTCACTGTCCACTACTCAAAGGTCACTGTCCACTACTCAAAGGTCACTGTCCACTACTCAAAGGTCACTGTCCACTACTCAAAGGTCACTGTCCACTACTCAAAGGTCACTGTCCACTACTCAAAGGTCACTGTCCACTACTCAAAGGTCACTGTCCACTACTCAAAGGTCACTGTCCACTACTCAAAGGTCACTGTCCACTACTCAAAGGTCACTGTCCACTACTCAAAGGTCACTGTCCACTACTCAAAGGTCACTGTCCACTACTCAAAGGTCACTGTCCACTACTCAAAGGTCACTGTCCACTACTCAAAGGTCACTGTCCACTACTCAAAGGTCACTGTCCACTACTCAAAGGTCACTGTCCACTACTCAAAGGTCACTGTCCACTACTCAAAGGTCACTGTCCACTACTCAAAGGTCACTGTCCACTACTCAAAGGTCACTGTCCACTACTCAAAGGTCACTGTCCACTACTCAAAGGTCACTGTCCACTACTCAAAGGTCACTGTCCACTACTCAAAGGTCACTGTCCACTACTCAAAGGTCACTGTCCACTACTCAAAGGTCACTGTCCACTACTCAAAGGTCACTGTCCACTACTCAAAGGTCACTGTCCACTACTCAAAGGTCACTGTCCACTACTCAAAGGTCACTGTCCACTACTCAAAGGTCACTGTCCACTACTCAAATGTCACCGGCAGAGCTGTACTCGTGCACACCCTCGTGTACACTGTACAGCCTGGCTACCGGTTTCAAGATACTAAAAGGTTGCAGGCGATCATAATTTGGGTTTTCATTCTTCCCTGGCAACACCACCGCAGCTACTCACAGTATCGGTGCCACCTTATTGCATGCCGCAATGTCATTTCACATACTCACTATTCTACTATAATGACTTGCTGCATGACCTGCAAAAAATTCTTTAGCATTCTTAATGAATATCTGTTGTCTTCTTCACTGCAGGACTTTTAAAGGAATCTTTTTAGAACTGCACATTGCACAGACCCTCCTCTTCCTTAACATTCTCCACGATAAGCTGAATTATTCTACAAGGTCAAACGAATCTATTGCAAGGTTCGCTGGTTTTGTGTTGAAGTAATTATCTTATAAGAGGAAAATTAGAGCTGACAATTTTTATACATTGGTTTCAAAATAGGTTGCATGTTTGAGAAGCAGCGCAGCAGGTAATGCTCCATTTATCCAGCGTAATTCATTCTCACCTCTCTCCCTCTCCCCTCTCCCCTCTGCCCCTCTATCCCTCTGTCCCTCTGTCCCTCTGTCCCTCTAGCTCTAGCTCTCCCACTCCCTCTCCCTCTCCCTCTCCCTCTCCCTCTCCCTCTCCCTCTCCCTCTCCCTCTCCCTCTCCCTCTCCCTCTCCCTCTCCCTCTCCCTCTCCCTCTCCCTCTCCCTCTCCCTCTCTCTCTCCCTTTCCCTCTCCCTCTCCCTCTCAATATATATATACATGCATATAGCAGTTATAGTCTAAATAAGGCAGACCTTCACACATAAATGAATGCATTATATATCTAATGGATTGGCATCACCGTCTGACAGGTATAATACTTGTTCGGTTCGCGAGGCGATGAAAAAAAGAGAAAATATATCAGATGACGACGTCCTTTGACATTTGTCTAACATTTCGTCATGTAGCAAAGTCAATGTCTACCTGTCACACACAATGAATGTCCGCTGCTACGAACACCTGCACCTGTCTTTATGCCCCCACCCTCCACACCCATCCCCACTCACACCAATCCCCACTCACACCAATCCCCACTCACACTCATCCCCACTCACACCCATCCCCACTCACACCCATCCCCACTCACACCCATCCCCACTCACACCCATCCCCACTCACACCCATCCCCACTCACACCCATCCCCACTAACACCCATCCCCACTCACACCCATCCCCACTCACACCCATCCCACTCACACCCATCCCCACTCACACCCGTCCCCACTCACACCCATCCCCACTCACACCCATCCCCACTCACACCCATCCCCACCCACACCCATCCCCACCCACACCCATCCCCACCCACACCCATCCCCACTCACACCCATCCCCACTCACACCCATCTCCACTCACACCCATCCCCATCACACCCATCCCCACTCACACCCATCCCCACTCACACCAATCCCCACTCACACCCATCCCCACTCACACCCATCCCCACTCACACACATGCCCACTCACACACATGCCCACTCACACCCATCCCCACTCACACCCATCCCCACTCACACCCATCCCCACTCACACCCATCCCCACTCACACACATGCCCACTCACACACATGCCCACTCACACCCATCCCCACTCACACCCATCCCCACTCACACCCATCTCCACTCACACCCATCCCCACTCACACACATGCCCACTCACACCCATCCCCACTCACACCCATCCCCACTCACACCCATCCCCACTCACACCCATCCCCACTCACACCCATCTCCACTCACACCCATTTCCCACTCACACACATCCCCACTCACACCCATCCCCACTCACACCCATCCTCACTCACACCCGTCCCCACTCACACCCATCCCCACTCACGCCCATCCTCACTCACACCCGTCCCCACTCACACCCATCCCCACTCACACCCATCCTCACTCACACCCGTCCCCACTCACACCCATCCTCACTCACACCCATCCCCACCCCTACCCCCCACTCACGCCCATCCCCACGCCTACCCCCCATTCTTCACTCCAATCGTCTCATAAGATGAATCCCATCTTATCGAATGCTGCTGCAGCGGCAGATGCTCCTGCATCTCTGGCCAGCAGCATCATCATCGTCATCATCCAGACTGCATCTCACTCACTCACTGTTTCGTCCTCACTCACTGTTTCGTCATCGTTGTCGTTTTTTCTTCGCTTACTTCAGCGGCTGAATCGGTTCTCGTGCTGAAGATGCTGCCATGCAACCAAGAACTGGAAAGAACTGATCACCGTTCGCTTCACGGCGCACATGTCTTATTTACTCGACATGTTGTGCTGAATCTGAATGAGGCGCATGTGTCTTGACTCGATATGTTGTGCTGCATCTGAATGAGGCGCTGAGTGCTGCTTCCTCCTCTTCACTCACCACCATCATGACATGCATGCATGCATGTGAGTGTGTGAGTGTGTGCGTCGTGTGGGTGGATGTTGTTGGTTTTTCTATGGTGTCAAATAAGACGGTCGGCGGACATAGATATGTAGGTCGGGTTTTCTCTCTCTCTCTTCTAAATCAGGATCATCATCATTTCTCGTGAATCATCTCCACTCGTTCTCATCCAAACTATTCTCATTCTGAATCCGTTTTGATCAGAAGATCATCCTCTGAACAATAACCTTTTATAAATAATTATTATGATGTGACGTCGAAGATGACAGTCATATCTCTGCCGGGCGCTATGTGTAACGGTTGTTGACGCTTCAGTCGTTGGCTGACATACAACCAGACAACAGACAAAAGGCCAACCACAGACAACAGGCCAACCACAGACAACAGGCCAACCACAGACAACAGGCCAACCACAGACAACTGATTGCATTGGATTCTTTCAGGTGCATCATTTCGTTTGGAACCATTCCTGTCAAAGACAGAGTGCAGCTGGTCGCTGCTTAAATAAGCTTTAAATTAAAACTATTTCCTTTTTGGCTTTGGATCTTTCGTGATCTTTCTGGAGACAATTTGTAGCATTGACAAAGTTTAAACTGTCTATAAATGAAATGATGATGCCGATGAACACGATGTTGTTGTTGTTGAGGATGATGATCAATGATAATGGTGGTGGTGGTGATGATGATGGCAGTCCAGTGGCCTTTGCATCACTCAAGGAATGAGATGAGAGTGAGCTAGTTTTTCGTTGTCTTCCTCACAGGTAATAGGGCTGAGCAACTAATCCAGGGTGGCTATAGGCATTGGCAATGAAGCGACCACATGCGATGAATTCGCTTATTAGAGTCGATCTTGAGCTTGCTATAGACCATACATGTACTATCTCTTATTAATGGTACGTACAACTGATAAGCAAGCAAGTGAGTAAGTAAGTAGCCGTTATTTGCATCTGACAATCGCTCATGCATTACATTGCATATCAAAATCAATAGGAAGATACATCGTCATTGTCAACAGTTCTGAGTCCATGACGCATAGTCGATGCATATTAAACAACCGAAAGCAGAAGCAGCAAAAATGTCTTCAGCAGCAGCAGCGGTGGTCATGGTATCCTTAATCGCTTGAGTGGACATGAAGAGGAGAAGGAGGAGGAGGAGAGGAGAAGTAGGAGGAGGAGGAGAAGGAGGAGGAGGAGGAGAAGGAGGAGGAGAAGTAGGAGAAAGAGAGGGAGATGGAGAAGGAGGCGATGGGTCAAGCAACGAGCGACGTTTTCAGCACAGATCGTGGACGGACGAGCGCGTAGTAACTTAGGAAATTACATTTGCAGTCGAAAGGTGGGATGGGAAGACAAGACTTGATGGGTCCCTGAAGCCGTCCGTCCATCCGTCCATCCGTCCGTCCGTCCACCCACCCGGCCCCAACCGACCGACCGACCGACCGACCGGGTGAGTCGTCGGGACACACGAGGCGGCGGCGGACGAGTGGGCAGCCGGTCGGTCGGTCGATGAGAGAGCGTTGCTGCGTCATGCAGTGCAGCCACCGCCGCCGCCGAAGGGGAGCGAGGATGAGGAGGATGAAGAGGAGAGTGATGTGCTACGGCTTAGGGAGTTACGATGTGGTCGGACGCCTCCGGCTGATGAATAGAATTATTAGTTCAATCCGTCGCCCCAATCTAGAACGGTCTCATAAAATCAGCCGCACACTTTTCACGAATTTCGCCAAATAATTTCGACCCAAATAGACGCTGCGCTGCTGTTGATGTCGGATAAACATGACTTAAAAGGCCGTTCGATGTCATCACCAGTTTATGACAGAACGTCGTCCACTCCAGCAGGGCCTTAACACCAGAACCAGCACGTCCCACGGCGTGCGTTATAATATAAAGGCCGAAGCGGCAAATAGGCGCTTTATGGGACGAAGGAGTAGGCGTCTGCGAGAAGTAGGGATGCACTGGATGCTTGCCATTACCACTTTCTTTTTTAAATTTATCAGTCATGATGTTCTCTATTGCGAGAAGAAATTGTCAGGGCAAGATAGTCAACTGGGTAAAGAGAAGAGCTGAAAAAAATGTCAAAAGTCAATTCAATCAACATAAGTCAACACATAATGCGTATATAATAAATTGAGGGAAAGAGGAACAAGAAAGCCATCGCTAAAACTTAATCATCTTCAGTAAAGTATAGAACTTCGTTGATGACTACGGCCTCTGATGATAAGTAGGAATAATATGGATAAACACTGTTCGTATGCACGCGTCTCAATTGCCCACTGATATCTGAGTCTGTATAAAAGTCAGACCCAGTCATGAGCGCAGTTTGACCTTCATCCTTCCAAAAATATTCGCTGTACCATTGTTCGCCAACTGGGATCCGAAAGGAAGCTATGCAATAAACTAAAACTAAATGCTTTTTTAAATTAATTTACCATGCATTTTATGGAATCTCTTCTAATTCTGACAATTCCTGATTCCAAATGAATTTGAAAATAAACAAAATCTTTATCAATTATTACTAATT
>OX457046.1:47242431-47309931 GCA_949752735.1 Lumbricus terrestris | reverse complement strand
TCATGTTTTGCATCCGCATCACTACAACCATTTCCAAAGAATCTCATCTGGATGGCAACAATCTCTTAGGCCTACTGTACTGATAATCAATTACCCAATGCAGACGACGCCAGAGAGAGAGAGAGAGAGAGAGAGAGAGAGAGAGAGAGAGAGAGAGAGAGAGAGAGAGAGACAGAAAGACAGAGAGAGAGACAGAAAGACAGAGAGAGACAGACAGACAGAGAGAGAAATAGAGAGAGACAGAAAGACAGAGAGAGACAGACAAACAGAGAGAGAGACAGAGCGAGACAGAGAGAGAGAGACAGAGAGAGACAGAGAGACAGAGAGACAAAGAGAGGCAGAGAGAGACAGAGACAGAGACAGAAAGAGAGAGAGAGAGGGAGAGAGAAAGAGAGAGAAAGAAAGAAAGAGAGACAGACAGAGACAGAGACAGAGACAGAGAGCGAGAGAGACGGCAGTGGGCAGGCACCTCCAGCCAAGCAGCGCTACTTTACCTCAGAAAAAAATCACTTTTATTTTTATTTTTATTTAGTTCATCATAATTAATACCATATCAATTTAGTTTTAGTTTTATTTCTGATTATCGTTTTCATTCGTAACAATAATAATCATCTCAGTTCCAGTTTACGTTTTCGTGAACTATTAAGAAACCTTTTTCGCACCGTTTTCGTGCAGTACCCATCACCGAGTCAGAATAAAGGCAAGTAGAGCATTAAAGAGCAACTCCGCCACTGGTTGCACTCTGCCAGTGCCAGTCCCAGGACGGGATAAAGGAGGAGGGCGTCGCTAATGGTCTTTGTTACCCCACATTGACGTTAAACTGCAAATACACATTAAAGAGCAATAAAAGTAGTGGACAACTTTAACCCGTCGTGTTTTTGCACTCACCTCCGTCGCAGCTCCATCTCTGCTCAACAAAGGTTTGCTGCCGTTCTGCAGCTTCTTGTGCGGTGTTCCCTCTGGCGACGAGCATGAAACATTCGTGTCCTTCGCTGTCCTCAGCATGTGAAGGCCTTCCATTTGACAGTTGTACTTGTCCCTATGTCTGTCCCTCTGTCGCATAGCAACGACGGCGATGACAAGGACGAAGAGGACGAGGACACAGCCGCACACAACACCGATGCCAATGACGAGGCCATACGCCGATAGCAGGGACTCTTCATCGGAGTTTGAAGAAGAGGGATTGAGGGAATCCCAGACGGGAATTGACTCGTTAACGTTGACGATGAGCATTGAAGACGCAAACCTCGGTGGACTGCCATGATCTGCCGCACGTATCGTCAGATGATATGTGATGAATTCGTGAATTCGAAGAGATGACGACACGAAGATCTTTCCCGTTTTTGAATCGATGGCGAAAGTTCCGTTGCCGGAACGATGGTCTGGAATGAGGATGAAGGTGACGTCAGCATTTCTACCGACGTCAACGTCACGTGCCATGATCTGGCAGAAGGAGTGGTGAACGGGAAACTTGTTTGAGATGGAGATCGTGTTGTTCGCGGGACTTGGGAAGATGAACTCCGGACTGTTGTCGTTTTTGTCTAGGACGGAGATGCTTAGTGTGGCCGTATCAGACATGTTGGTGAGTTTATCGTCGTACACAATTATCACAGACTGGTAGAGGCTCGTAGCTTCGCGATCAAGTGGTTTTTGTGTCGTCAGAACACCGGTGTCACGATCAAGTGTGAAGCAGTCGGTTATCTGACTAGTTGACAGAAAGGCGAAA
The DNA here is from genome assembly GCA_949752735.1 of Lumbricus terrestris. Lineage (NCBI taxonomy): Eukaryota > Metazoa > Annelida > Clitellata > Crassiclitellata > Lumbricidae > Lumbricus > Lumbricus terrestris. Next base: position 47,308,205 of record OX457046.1, on the reverse strand, counting down.
ATGAAGACATTGTACGGTGGACCGTCTTTGTCAAACGCCTGGACGACTCCCACCTGAGTACCACTCGGTTCATTCTCCATCACGCTGAATACATAAGTCTGCTTGAGAAATCTCGGCAGCTCATCGTTTGTGTCCTCTACACTGATGCTGACGAACGTCGATCCAGTTCTCGGTGGATTTCCCATATCAATAGCGAAGACGGGGAAGTAGAAAGAGTCGTACATCTCCCGATCAATGGATCTGTGAACGCTGATCACACCTCGCTGGTCAACATGAAAGATGGCGGCACGTTCTCCGGGGATGACGTACTTGATGCGACCATTGTCCCCCTCGTCATAATCGTAGCAAGACACCTGAAGAACGGAGATTCCGATAAGATTATTCTCCACCACGGATCCTTTGTACTGCTGTCGAGAGAATATTGGAGAATTGTCGTTGACGTCTCGCACGATGACCGTCAACGTTTTCTCGGTAACCCTTGACACACTGGCGCCATCTTGGCACTTGAGCGTCAGCGCGTATTTCTCCGTTCTTTCCCGATCGAGAAGCGTCGCTGTGAAGACCTGGTATTCAGTGGCTGACTTCTGAACGAGAGAGAAAACCTTTTCGTTGATAGTACAGTTGACACGTCCATTCAGTCCAGAGTCAAGATCGAAAACAAAAACCTGAGCGACGAATGTATTCACGCCAGACTCCTCCGAGATTTCCGCCATCTGAACGGGAGCGTTGTTGCTCAGGGTCCGAATAGTTACAGACGGCGCGTTGTCATTCAAGTCTTCAACATCGACAATTACTGTCACTTCAGACGAATGTACGTCCGGTCCGTGGTCCTGGGCGATCACGACGAGCTGGTAAGTAGACGTCTTTTCGTGATCGATGTTGCCTTTGATGTACAGCTCCCCGGTTACATTACGTATTCCGAATAGATTACCGTGCAGGTTTTTCGTTCGTGTTGCGAAGCCGTATCCGACGAGACCGTTGAGACCGAGGTCGCGATCAAAAGCCTGCACCTTCAGAATGACGGATCCGATTGGTATATTCTCAGAGATGTTCACTCGATACTGTGCACTCAAGAACTCCGGCTTGTTATCATTCGAGTCGAGTATAAGAACGTCGACAGTTAACGTTCCCGTCTTTGCCACTGGCTCCCCACCGTCGCATGCTATGACCTTCAGCTGATAGTTCTGCTCCACTTCTCTGTCCAATTTCGAGTTCAGCACAAGCTTCACCTCCAACGAACCATCCAACTTTGACGTGAATTGAACCCCAAACGTTGATGAAACTGAGTCGAGCTCGTATCGCTGAATTCCGTTGCTTGGTCCGTCCATATCGATGGCGTTGGGAATGATGTAGGTGCTGCCTACGATAGCCGCCTCGTTTATCGATAGAGAAACCTTCGACTCTCTAAACGTCGGAGTGTTATCGTTGATATCGGCGATTTCGACGACGATTTTTATGATCTGAAAGAACTGGGTCGGCTGAATGACGATGTCAAGGCTGATCTCACAGGGCTGCTGCAGCAGCAGTCCTGTCTGTCTGCAGACAGTGGCATTGTCTCGATCGATTCTCGCAGCCGTTGTTATGATTCCTGTCACCGCGTCAATGTCAAATAGAGTGACCGATTCGCTGAGGAATCGAAACCGGAGAAGTGCCATGACATCGTTCGAGTATCTAAGCCTGGCATCGCTCCTTACATTGCAGACAACGGTCCCTCGTGGAACCTCCTCTTCAATGGGATATCGCATCTGCTTGTCAGTGACATCTACGGTCATCGCGGCCCTGAACAACATCCACAAACAGACTGCTGCACGGAGGATGTAACTCAAAACGTTGGACATGCAGCACATTGTAGACTGAAGCGATGTGTTGAGAGTTGATATCTCTAGTGTGTTGTCGCTACACTCTCGGTCATTTATATCATCGCATGGCTCACAAACAGTGCAGACTTCTTGTAGCTACAGCTCCTCTCCAACTACTTTCCATCAATCGGCGATAACTGTGGCAGAATTGTGACATCCACAGAATCTTCTTTTTGCCGACGAGGCTAAAAGAAAAACACAGATGAAATCCTTGATTGAAGAATTGAACTAAGAGTTTCTTCAAGACACGCCCTGTTCCTTTTTTGCACAGCAGTCTTTGTTTCAGAATTCTTGTATTGGTAGAACTGCCACCTTGGGAAAATTGCAGCTGATGTGTTTGTCACGAACTTCGCAGAATATTCCGTAATAAGTTTCACCTGCAAAGATAAATTAAAAAAATATATATCACGGTCTTTAATTGCATTTTCATGAATGCAGGCAAAACTAAACTTTCATGACAAATGTACACATGACTACTCGCTTACTTACTCACAGAAATGTTGAAAAGCTGCAGGGTTGACTTTAATCAAAAGCGATTATTGGCCATAAACTTCTCGGCGGAGGAGGAGGAAAGCTCAACTGTAGATACGTCGATAAATGATCGAAATGTGAATAAGAGGATCGGACGGTCGAAGTAATTCAGCAGTTATACGACGACGAGAGAGTAAGAGAGACCGGACTGTAATCAGTCCGCTGGGACCCATCATTACGTGGTAACTGGCTCCCGTGGAACCATTGCCCGCCCGGAAGGCGAATGTCTTCTTAAAGAAGACTCAATATCACCCTTAATGGCAGGTGAGCTGCAGACCCGCTAGACACCGTTAACAGGCTGTGTTATCCGGCTGATGAAAACTGCACCTGGAATAGGAAACAAGGCGGTGAGTGGTTCTAAAGGAGCATCAAAACGTCGCCGGGAATCATCATAAAGCTGTCGTCTAGTCAGACACAGAGGAGTCGACTACAGTCACCGGAAGGTAGGTGCGCAGCAGCAGCAGCAGCAGCAACAGCAGCAGCAGCAACAGCAGCAGCAGCAGCAGCAGAAGAAGAAGAAGAAGAAGAAGAGAGAGGAAATTACGACAGCGCTACGATCTTAGATCAAAGCCTTCCCACGACGACGACGACACTTCAACCAACGAACTGAACTATGCGGCGACAGTTACTGTTGACGAGCTTCCGTCCTGCCACATGCACTCCCTTCATTATTATACCGAGCAAAGCAGTAGACGCGCGCACGCACTGCAGTGATAATATCAGCTACGACTGAGGTATTTCCTACGAATACGGAAACGGAGAATCCGATCATTGAACCGTCATTTGGCTCCAATACATCCGTTGTTCTTCTTCTTTCATCTTACGCTCATTTCTTAGCTGCTTCTGCAGCTGATGTGGAATCAGCAGCAGCAGCAGCAGCAGCAGCAGCAGCAGCAGCAACCAAGAGCTTATAGATGTAATACATTGATTATTATCAATAATAATTATTATGTGATCTAATTATATATTATAATTATATATATTAATATTATAACTGATGCGGAATCAATATATATATATATATATAGTGTATATATATATATGTATTTATATACACACACTAATAATATAATCGAAACCGCTATAATTTTATATACATTTAATATATAAGATACGTGCATATATTTATACTCAGTAGCAGTGAGTAAATCTCGGCGGAGTATATATATATATATATATATGTTAAATATATATATAAATAAATATATTATATATATATATGTTAAATATATATATATATATGTGTGTGTGTGTGTGAAGAGAATCTGTAGTTTATTCTCGATCATCATCCATCATTATTAGCAGAATATCTTTCGTTCACTCAATTTTCCATTACCAAGAACGACATGATTCGTTTTGAATCAATTCGTCTCAATCACATTATTATGCCTCAAACACAATTTAAACTCAGTTGAAGTTTCAGTCATCCTAATCCTCAAATGTAAAATTCTCGCAGTGCTTTGTCTTAAATTTATTGCTAATGTCAATCGTCAATATATTACAATATTATGTATGCATATAAATGCACAAATGCACAAAAACACGCAAACGTACATGTACAATGTGCATGCATGTAGTCAAACATACATAGTCTACTGAATGACACTCGATGCCATTAAATTATGGGAACAATATTTTTTGACTGAAACTGTCGACAATCAAACGACGACTTGGATATAGAAAAAAAATATATATATAAATATACGCACATATATAAATATATATATACACTATATAAAAATATATACACACACTATATATATATATGCTGTAGATTCAACCAAAAAGTGAAAGTTACGACATACTCACTCCCAGGAAGCCATTCATTTTGCGTGTCGCACATTCACCATACCCCACCACCCACCCACCCACCCACCCACACCACCCACCCACCCACTCACCCACCCACACACCCACTCACCCACCCACCCACCCATACACAGAGACTCTCACGCACACACGTCGCACATACACAAGCACACACCCATGCACAGTTGCACACAGACAGACACACTTACACACAGTTTACAAACATAATTATAAATAAACATGCAAACGCAAAAAGCACCATAATTATATTCAGACATTATATTCAAGCATTATTATTATTATTATTATTATTATTATTATTATTATTATTATTATTATTATTATTATTATTATTATTATAATTATATTCAACGTGATTTATTAAAACGGTTTTATTTTCGTTTCGAATTATAATTATGAGAGATGGCCAACGATAAAGATGAATATACAACGGATGAGGAAATGAATTGAGAAGAGAATCGTCGTTGTATGTTTTTCTAATTTGACTTCGTTCAAGAAATGAATCGTCAGCATCGAAATAAATCTGCTATTTCTGCTCAGTGGTCGACCTCTGGTGCCAGACAGAGACCTCGAAGGTCACCAATGAAGAAGGCAACAGCGATAGCAGCAGCAACAGCAGCAGCAACAACAACAACGACAACAGCAACAGCAACAACAGCAGCAATAGCAACAGCAACAACAGCAACAACAGCAGCAACAGCAACAACAGCAACAACAGCAGCAACAGCAACAACAACAGCAACAACAGCAACAGCGGCCTCAGCAGCAGCAACAACAGCAACAACAGCAGCAACAGCAACAACAACAGCAACAACAGCAACAGCGGCCTTGGCAGCAGCAACAGCAACAACAGCAAAACAGCAACAGCAGCAGCAACAGTAGCCTAACATCAACAGCAGTAACAACAACATCAGTAGTAACATTATAGCGATCGATATTCACTGCAGCTGCAGCAACTTACAGCAACTGTCCTTATAATGCAGACGTCTAATATAAATGGAAAAATGGTTAAATATGGCGATGCCGACCCACATAATTATATCACCGTCATATTTATATATATATTTATATATAATGTATACACAAACGCACAAATATATACATAAATATACATGATATCAGGCAGACATATTCAGGTCAATGCTCGCCTCGACCAAGTCGATGTGTACAAACCAAGTTCATATGTCTCAGATGTCGCAATCAGAAGCATGAAACAATTGAGCACTTGCAATCCTTCTTTCGTACAGATAATATCAGAATAACAATAATCAACGCTTGCAATCCTTCTTTCACACAGATAGCCTATAATAAGTTCATAATCCTGGTTGAGTGCAGCAGCTGCAGAACTTGCATTTTCAAATTCCCCGGTGATTACAGCGAGAGGTAAATTTGAATGGGTCATAATGTAAAAATTTGTTTCACATATTTTGTTAATCACTCTGAAATGAAGCAATGAGCATTAGGTCTACTGTCTGTAGCTATTTGCTATTATAACTGATCGACTATAATTATTATTTACCTAATCTGAATTGAAAAAATGGTTATTATAGATTGCAACATATTATCTACAGTTGTAGCATTCACAATTATATTATTATCACGACAACATTCGGCAGATGAATGCGAAGAAGACACATTGTCTGCTCAATCGACTGTGACCAACTAAATAAGAAGAACTCAGCGCTGCATCCGTGTCCCTCTGTGTCACTCTATTACCCTCTGTGTGTCCCTATGTGACCCTCTTTGTTCTTCTATATCCCTCTGTGTCTCTCTGTGTCTCTATGTGTCCTTCTGTGTCCATTAGTGTCTGTCTTTGCTTCTGTCTGTGTTCATATGTGTCTGTCTGTGTCCTTATGTGTCACACTGTCATTCGCAAATCCTCTGGTAACAGGTCAGAGTGGAAAGCATGGCAGCAGCAGTAGCTTGCAGTAGCAGTAGCAGCAGCAGTAGCAGTGGCAGTAGCAGCAGTAGCAGCATTAGTAGCAGCAGTAGCAGTAGTAGCAGCAGTAGCAGCAGTAGCAGCAGCAGTAGCAGTAGTAGCAGCAGTAGCAGCAGTAGCAGCAGCAGTAGCAGCAGTAGCAGCAGTAGCAGCAGCAGTAGCAGTAGCAGCAGTAGCAGCATTAGTAGCAGCAGTAGCAGCAGTAGCAGCAGTAGCAGCAGTAGCAGCAGCAGTAGCAGTAGTAGCAGCAGTAGCAGCAGTAGCAGCAGCAGTAGCAGCAGTAGCAGCAGTAGCAGCAGCAGTAGCAGTAGTAGCAGTAGTAGCAGCCGTAGCAGCAGCAGTAGCAGCAGCAGTAGCAGCAGCAGTAGCAGCAGCAGTAGCAGCAGTAGAAGCAGCAGCAGTAGTCGCAGTAGTAGCAGTAGTAGTAGTAGTAGCAGTAGCAGCAGCAGTAGCAGAAGCAGTAGCAGAAGCAGTAGTCGCAGCAGTAGCAGCAGTAGCAGCAGTAGTAGCAGCAGCAGCAGTAGCAGCAGTAGCAATAGTAGCAGTTGCATCGTGGACTAATTAATCCATCTGATCAGCGACCCTCCTCCATCCAGCATTCCACCTTTCCAGCTGCTGCTGCTGATTCTGATGCTGCTATTGGCTCCATCTGTGATTTAACCAGACGCCTGAATCTGATTAATTGTCCACAGTCATCTTCGACTCATTCATATCCTCCTCCTCCTCCTCCTCCTTCTCCTCCTCCTCTTCTTCTTCTTCTTCTTCTTCTTCGTCTTATTCTTTTTTCTTCCTCACACTCCGCATCTTTTCTTCTTCGTCCTCGCCATCTGTTTTCCATTCTTCTTCCTCATCTCTTTTCTATCTTCTTCCTCCGCCTCCAGCTCATGCTCCTCCTTCTCCTATTTCTCCACTCTCTCCTCCACTTCCTCCTCCCTCTACGTCTTCTTCTTCTTCTTCGTTTTCTTATATTTCTTCTTCCACCGTCTTTGTTTATTTTTTCCTCTCCTTTTCGGCCTCCTTCTCACTTTCCTTCTCCTACTTCTCTTCCTCGTTCTCCTCCTCTACCTTTTCTTCTTCTTCTTCTTCTTCTTCTTCTTCTTCTTCTTCTTCTTCTTCTTCTTCTTCTCCTTCTCCTTCTTCTTCTTCTTCTTCTTCTTCTTCTTCTTCTTCTTCTTCTTCGCTTTCTTATATTTCTATTCTTCCAGTCTTTCTTCCTGTTTTTTCTGTTTTATTTTTTCACCTCCATCTCATCCTCCACCTTCGCTTCCTCCTCCTCCTCCTCCTCCTCCTCCTCCTCTTTTCCTTATTCTGTCGTGCTTCTTCCTCTTCAATTTCTGTATTCTTCATCCGCCCTATCTCCTTTTCCTCTTTCTCCTCCCATCTTCTTCCACTCTTCGCTATTGAATGAACGTCAATGTCGCCGACGGACCCAACAACAGCAGCAACAGCAGCAGCAGCAGCAGCAACAGCAGCAACAGCAGCAACAGCAGCAGCAGCAACAGCAGCAACAGCAGCAGCAGCAACAGCAACAGCAGCAACAGCAGCAGCAGCAACAGCAACAGCAGCAGCAGCAGCGAGATCGATCGACATGCGACGAAGAAGATGTAGAACAAGATTGCCATTAGCCACTTGAAAAGAGTCGATGTGACAATGGTTTCCCTCTGCGACACGCATTCCAATCGCCCGCAACGCACTCAACCAGCAGCAGCACCAGCAGCAGCAGCAGCAGCAGCAGCAGCAGCAGCTATATTACCTGCGAACCGAGAAGACTCGGAGTTTCCTCTTTGAATGGTTAAGACTAATCAGTGAGATAATCATGCGATACATTGCGCAAAATAATTAACCGACCCAAAGCTGGTCACCCCTTCAGCAGCAGCAGCAGCAGCAGCAGCAGCAGCAGCAGCAGCAGCAGCAGCGGCGGCAGGTGTTCTCACGTGGTTTATTAGACAGCCGGCCACGATCTTTCTCCACGATCTCTCTGGCTTTTCTCTCCCCGAACGCATCTTTGTCTTTTTCTTTAATAAGGCAAAGAAAAACGAAGATCCGACAGCCATCAACTCCAGCAATGGATTCTTCCTCTCTCCTCGTTCCTTTCAGCTACTACCGCTCGATGACGGCATCAACTCAGGTCCAACGCAAGCACAGAAAAGCGACTGCATGATCCATATAATACACTTATACATGTAGACATGGAATAAAATGATCGTTTAGTAAATGTAGAAGCAACGACCAACACACTCGTCTATAACTAATGCTTAGCAACTAATGCTCTTTACCCGTCTATTTGCTGCCTACAACGTTCATCATTCGTCAGAATTCTTTGCATGCGTTTCAAACACAGAACCCGATCTTAGACTGACGATCTGCAACTCACTCTCGACAGACGATGTTTGCCTGAAGCCAGAGATGACCAGAGGATGATGGTCGTACAATAATACTTCGGATGCTGTCTCATTTGCTCTGCTCTCGAAAACAACATTGCTCAACTAAGTAGTTACAATCATGGTCTGTCACCTTCGGGCATTTTACAACGAAATGCAGTCAGTTCTACTTCCGACGACGAAGACGAAGATCAATGAAACAACGGATGTTTCTGGATAATGTCAGTGAAGTGGATGGGTGCACGTGTGCGTATCTGCGTCATTCTGCACGAATAGTTAGGGAATCGTGTGTGGATGTGTGTGTGTACGAGATAGATAGATAGGTAGATAGATAGATAGATAGATAGATAGATAGATCGATAGATAGATAGATAGATAGACAGACAGATATAGATAGATAGATATATAGATAGATAGATAGATAGATAGATAGATAGATAGATAGATAGATAGATAGATAGATAGATAGATAGATAGATAGATAGATAGATATATAGACAGATAGATAGACAGATAGACAGACAGATAGAGAGACAGATAGAGAGACAGATAGAGAGACAGATAGGGAGACATATAGAGAGATAGAGACAGAGACAGACAGACAGAGACAGAGACAGACAGAGACAGAGAGACAAAGAGACAGAGGCAGAGAGAGAAATATAGAGATATGGAGGGAGACAGAGAGACAGGGGTACAGATACAGCCAGACAGACAGACAGACATACATACATGCACACATACATACATACATACATACAGACAGAGAGCGTGTAGTGTTAGTGACGTTCGTCAAGTGAGAAGGGAGTGAGTGAGCAAAGAAGTCTAAATAATTCAACTGGAATCTTAAGATGGTCCACTGAGGTTTCCTCTCCTCCAGTGCCTAAAGTGTGGAAAAATAAGTGCCTGGACGCCCCTTACCTTTCTAGTCTGTGCTCGCCAATAAGTGGCTGGACGGCGTTCAGATTTTAAAACAAGTGCATGGACGCCGTCCATGACCGTCCAGGCACACTTTAAGCCCTGCTCTCCTCCTCTATATCTGATACATGTTCATGTCTGAGATGTCAAACCGTTGGCATCGAGGTAAGACAACGTCGCCAGAGTATTAAGGTAAGAATTATCATCGTTAGCTTATCACTGATTTACAATCAGCTTCATGACAGGCATAATGATGATTGTGTTTGTGTTTGTGTCTACGACTGGTTTTGTCACACCGCAAATGCTGGCAGGCTGAGGCTGAACTCGGAGACACACTGCAGCTGAGGTTCCTGGAGAGGATAAGGAAGGGTTGTCACTCATGTAGATGAAAATATTATCAAAAGGAACCAATGCGGCGTCACAGCTTAACCTCGGATTAAAATGGAAGCGAAAGGTTTCTGTAAAGGTGGATAAGTCCAAGATAACGTGCTATTTCTTACGAAACATTATGGTATATACAATACACGTGCCTGCTATAATAATTATTATTATGCACTGATAAGCTAAAATATTATCATGTAGGAATTTGTTTCATACTTGTGGTAGAATAAGCATTGCTGGTTGTTGGAATATCCATCCATCTGCCACCGGTCAATGCAACATAATGCCCTATATCTAATTCTTCAGAAGTTCTCAATAATTCTCCCATCATTAGCAGATGAGATAATAATATAATGTGTAGGTTTTTAAAAGAGAGAAAGAGAGAGAGAGAGACAGACAGAGAGAGAGAGAGGCAGAGAGAGAGACAGAGAGAGAGAGAGGGAGAGGGAGAGGGAGAGGGAGAGGGAGAGGGAGAGGGAGAGGGAGAGGGAGAGGGAGAGGGAGAGGGAGAGGGAGAGGGACAGAGAGATATTGATAAAGGTCATCAGACATTTTGACGGCCGAAATGGACAAATTAAAAAAAGGTCGTCAGAAATTTTGGCGACTGAAAACGGAAAATTTTCTCCCGCAAATTCAACACCCCAAAACTGAAATCCTGGCGCCTCCCCGAATATCATTGAACTGAACATCCAATATTGTCTACGAAGAAGTCGTAGCAGACAAAATGCAGTTCCACTTGGTCAGAAATCAGATCAATGAAACAAATAAAGTTATGAATCGATTGCTTAAAACAAAATTTTAAAAATACGTCCTTGAACGCCCGGGAAACAATCATCTGAACAGAATAACGGAGATTAGGTGGAGAAGAGGAAGAGTGATGATGATGATGAGGAGGAGGATGTGTAAGAAAATAAGCTGCTGATGGTGGTGGTGATTATGACGATGATGATGATGATGGTGATGATGATGATGATGGTGGTGATGATGACGATGATGATGATGATGATGATGATGGTGATGATGATGATGATGATGATGATGGTGGAGGTGACGATGGTGATGATGATGGTGGTGATGATGATGACGATGATGGTGATGATGATGATGAAGATGATGGTGGGGTGGTGGTGGTGGTGGTAAGGAAAGAAGCTGTGCACAGTGCACCGCATTTGTTGATGTAAACATCCTTTGATGGCAGTCTATAACCAAAACAACTTCATTTTCAAGTCGTATCCGCTGCCAACGCAATCAACCCAAAATAGTGATCCCAAACGATGCAGGTGTCTAATTATTGCGTCCAACATTGAGCTTTCTGGGTTTATCGTTCATTGAAGGCGAGGGTTAGGTCGCCAGCAAGATGCATCGGATCAGTTACGGCGGCTGGAGTTACTCGTCGTGACGTACAGCCGCGATCAACCTTGTCATAGAGACCTCAAAGCCGTTAAGCATAATATAGAATTCATAGAGGATGGCTTCATCTGTGCCAGAGTCAGCCCTGTCTTTGCGACCGACTTCAGCCGTTCTTTACGATAGGACATAAATGAGACGACGGCGACGACGACGACGTAGCTGACAGTAAAGCCATCGCAACCAAATCCAGATGAACGACGGCATAAAACTAAGTTAGAGGTTGGTGATCATTCACGAAATCACGCATTTATGCATCAACAACGTGCGAACATTATAATTATGGCTATCACAAACAGCATCGAACACAACACATATGCGTGTGTGATTCAAATGTTCATTCACATCACGTGTGTGACCTGTCAGATTCACATTCAAATCTTCATCCACATCATGTCCATTTTCTGCAAAGGACGCAAGCAGTTCAGGTTTTTTTCCAAGCGACATTTTTCCTGCGAATTAGACTACAATACTACATAAGCCGAACGTATTGAACTCAAATCTACGATGACTTGGATTTAATAATGTCCGTAAATTTAAAACAAAATTATCTTATCTAACATGAAGTTGATCAACTAAAGATTCAGTCGGTGACACTCAATCCTGTCAACTTTGTGAAAAGAGAGAAAATCATGTTGATTATGTATTGCCCTACATCATAATAGGCCAACAGCTAAAAACTCTTAGCCTCTTCAAGTATTTTTGATCGTATTTAAATCTATGCCAACTCTTCTAGTAATAAATATAGTGCAGACTCGTCTTTTAAATTCCCAGCCTGCCTCTGCTTGGTCCAATGGTTTCAAGCTAGCGATGGGAAATGTCTTGGAAAGTGCTTGAATTTCTGACGTTCTGTATCTGAGTGTTAAAAATCTCAATTCGAAATATTTGCCAACTGCTATGATGTCATAATATCAGCTAGCTCTACTCGAGAAACGTCCGTCAAAAGAAGATCTTTCTCACAATAAAAATCAATTCCCAATCAGCATTATTAAAATTTAAACAACACATAATCGAGTTGAATCCTATTGGAAGCTGCCGAAAATCTTCACGTAATTGGCTGCATGGAGCTATTATTGCTATTCCCATCTTCACATGAAATAAACAACCAAATATTTCGCAGCAGAACTTGAAACTGATTTGACTGGATGTGTTATGACTGTCTTATCCGTGACGGACGTCTCTCTCTCTCTGTCTCTCTGTGTCTGTCTCTGTCTGTCTCTCTCTCTCTCCCCCACTCTCTCTCTGTGTCTCTCTGTCTCTGTCTCTCTCTATGTCTCTCTCTCTCTCTCTGTGTTTCTCTGTCTCTCTCTGTAGGCATATGTCTGTGCCTCTGTTTATCTGTCTCTCTATATCTCTGCCTCTCCGTTTCACAATCTCTGCCTGTCTGTCTATCTCCTCTCCAGTATAACGTCCGTTGAAAAAAATTTGCACCACATTTTTACTAAATAAATGCTTCATTATTTTCATTAGATCGCATTGTATCCGCAGACTCAAGCCCTGACGTGACATAGGCCTATATACAGGGTGGGCCAGCATAAATGTCCCGACTTTGCAGGCGTATAACTTCGCCAATTTTTAACATTTATTTATACTTGATGCATCAAATTAAAGGTATTTCACTCTAGTATTAACTCTAAAAAGTCGAACTGATTCTAGTTTAGGTTTTAATTATATACTTGGATCAGCGCTAGCTACCGTTTTTTGTCATTACTGACGCATTATGACGCCGTTTTCCGGGAAAATTCTATCGTTTTTTGCTAAAACGCGCGTAGACACGATCATTTTGAGTGTTTGTAGGGTCCCTACCATGAATATATTCTAATCGCAAAACCGCGTCCTTTCAATTTTGCCAACAGCCGTGCACTGCCATGCGCTGCTTCAGACGCTTGCACGCTGCCAGTCGTTTCTTTGCGTAAGAGCTGGAGAGTTCGTGGGACTTCTCGTCGACAAATTACTTTAACTTTAGGTCTATAATCTTTTCCAATACGCTATTCAGTGCTTCTAAGACGGCCTGTTTTGCGCTGAATTTGCATGCAGGGCCTGCCCTGGTCATTGTCTTGACTGCAAATGTACGCGGACACACGAGCAATGTTAGCGGATGTGAGCGCCGTGCGCTCCGATTCCCATGGTTTGCAAGTAGAAAGTCCTGTTTTATTAATTTTCCGTAGCAGATAATACAAGGTATTGTTTATTCCATCCTCTGTTAGAATATTCGTTAATCATTTCAAACGAATTAAATCCCTTACCAGTTCGTAAAATTAAGATCGAAACGCGATCATCGTCTGTCAACGGCGCCAGGTTGCGTCACAAATGACAGCAAAATATGGTAGCTAGCGCTGTTCCGGGCATATAATTAAAACCGAGACTAGTATCAGTTCGACCTTTTTAGAGATAATACTAGAGTGAAATACCTTTAATTTGATGCATAAAGTATAAATAAATGTTAAAAATTGGCGAAGTTATACGCGTGCAAAGTCGGGACATTTATGCTGGCCCACCCTGTATATTATATATACATGGATATATACAATTATACATACATGTACATTACATACATACATACATATACATACATGGGTATATATATATATATATATATATATATACATGGATACAATCTCAGTAGACTAACCTTCTGAAATGGGATGTCGGAAAACTAATGAAGCACAAAAATCTAGTTTCATCTCGGCTTCCATTTTCCCATCAGCAGCAGCCTCTCGCCCACTGGATGGAAAGCCCTCAGCTCCAACGGAACCCGGAGAGTTTTTGTCCGCATGACAATTAACTACTTCAAAGGAAATCCGAAGGGGAAACATATTATATGCATCTAATTTAGCTAAAGACTGATGACTTTGGCAATGTGGAGTAATTTCATAATCAACTGTGAGTGTATACATTACCAACAGCTGCAGACATGCTAAGAGTGGGGTATGTACAATGTACATGTAGGTCTATAATACGTATCTGTAGGAGTCTTCCATAGACCCGGCTTGCAACATCCCTATGGTGTGCATATTATTTAGTCGAGTCACGAAACACGTAGCTATATATCTGAGGAGAAGTCTGGCAGTTGGTCCACAGGGAGCGTATCATCACTTGGAGGAACGGGTATTGGGCTTTCAACTTTATGAGTTTTGGTCAAAGGAAAGTCATTGCGAGCGAATCAAGTGCCAGGCACGACACTTAAACAAAACCATAATATGTCTATCAGAGGTAAACAGGACCGAAAAGAAGAAAGAATGACTGCTGGCGCCTCTATCTCTCATCGGGGAAACTCTAGATCACTCCCTTCACAGTCTGAGACTTGTTACGACTCGCAGTCTGAGTCGCAAACCGAACGCGTTGCTGCTGGTCACGTGTTGCAAAGCAAGCCAATGGATGAAGAGATTATTCGTCCAGTCACAAGAAACTGATTTTTGTGCAGTTTTACGCCAAGCAAAAAACAAACGATGCAAAATGATTTTGTTGTTGGTCACTGAGGAATGAAGTCGTGGAGAAGAGGGGAACGTACATTCCGTAGATGTTAAACATTTGGTTAACCTGCTCAAGATAAATAAAAAGACTGTTTATTATATGATATTTAATCTCTGTCTACTATAATAAGCATACTTAAAACGATTGGTTAGGCCTATGTCTTAGTTCGTTTCAGTTGTGCTCGTTTCATGCATTCTTGCACTATTACTTCATCAAGAAATAGCCTACATAGGGTCAATCTGCAATCTCAGTAGGTCCATAATATTATTCTTCTGTCTCTTTTCGATTGATCTTTGACTTATGCGCCAATCAATTATTGAAAGTTATTGAGTTTTGTATAAACCGAGTGCTGTAATTCTGTCTTTAGCTGATGCTCTGTCAATAATAAACGTTACATCTAATGATGTTTATAGCAAATGCTTAGCCTTTAGTTATGTTAATTTATCTGTATACAGCATACAGTTAATATCGCGCTGATTTGAGAGCACCACATGCAGAAGCGCTGCTGTAACATGAGTTGTGTGGTGTATTATTATACATAGAGCGATCTTCTAACGTGCTGGAATTGAAACAACAACACATTCTTCTTGGAGGAAGCAATTTTTCTTCGCCGACATTAGTTACTATAGATCTACGTCTGCTGTCATCTAAAATCATTGTAAGCTGGTAGCAATAATCAACACACGACATTGAAACGATTGATCAATTCTCTGCTGCGTGTATATAAATATGTATAAGTGTATATATATATGCATATGTACATATATGTATGTATATGTATATATATATAATATATGTGTATATAATATATATATATATATATGTATATGCATACCGGCGTCGTCGCCCACGCTTTAAATAATGCATAAAACATGAATGTTCCGATCCCACTTCCGCCGTTCTTCATCCGTGCGGCATAAAGCAGGTTGACATTAGCTGCGAATGAATGATAGAAGCAAATCTCTGAGGACAACATTATGTATCGTGTACCGTGTACATAAGTTGAGGACAACATATGTACCGTGTACCGTGTACATAAGTTGGATTTGCTGTCTCTACTCCACAGCACTCTGCTTCGTCTAAACTCTTAAGTTAAAGGGCAACCCAACATGTTCAGATAAACGTATAGGCCTATATATCATATAAATTATATTATAGGGCCTATACTATATATTTTATATATATATTATATATAATATAAATTATATATAACAAAAAACAGATTTCTTTGGACCAGACGAGCAGCAGTGGTCAAAATCTGTTTTCTTATTCGCATTTCGTATACCAGATAAAATCCGAAGCAAAAATTCATTTGTAAAACCTAGAAGACCCGACCAATCAAAGATCTATCTTTGCACAGATATAACCATAAGGTTTAACTGCAAAATGATGTCATGTCTGCAGACATCATTTGCACGACCTCAGCCGTCGCTATTCAATCAATGTATATAAACCGTCTATTTTAATTAATATAATATATCTTCCCATTTATGATGGGAGCCCCAAGATTTAACATCACTCCGAAGAATTATTATTGTGACATATCAGGATTTGTCTAAAGTCTCTTCATGAGCTGAAACCAATGAGCAATAAGAATGCGGCGACAGGGCACAGCGGCGGCATTTGCAGTTTAACGTCACTGTGTGGTAACAAAGATCATTAGCGACGACCTCCTCCTTTATCCAGGCTTGGGACTGGCACTGGCAGAGTGAAGCCAGTGGCGGAGTTAAAGGGCACAGCGTTAAAGCGCTATAGGCCTATTGCCACTGGCAGATGGCAGATTTATTTCTATTTTTATTATTCTTTTAGCATAGGATCTTTTATATTTACAAGAAACTGCAGGAAAAGTTGCTGAGTTCTGGAGTTAGCGGTCCACATCCCCGATCTACTATATAAATGCTGTTATTAATATTGTAATTAAATTATTATTAGCATTATTGTCGTAGTCATTCTTAATATCATTATTATTATCAATACAGTTTATTTATTGTTGAAGTGACTAAAAGTATTCTTAGTTTGAATAGACCAGTCCTCGACTCCGGGCAGACGCCACAATGTGCTCTGCGCAGGCAACGGTGTTGTAGCGTTGTATGGTGATTACAATTGTTATTATTATTAGGATCATTATTAGGAATAGTATTAGGACAAGAATAATTATTATTGTCGTTGTTGTCGTCGTTGTTTTTGCTGTTATTGCTAAATTACATCACGTGATGAATAAATCTCTTTTTCTCTGTGGCGACGTTGCCAATTCTCCTCTAATGACAGACACATCTGCTTTGAGGTTGGTGCTTAGACTAAGCATCGTATTCGTCTACACATAGAGACACAGCTGCTCACAAACACACCAAAGAACCATTCAATCCATCCAGTCTGAACTCATCAAAGGCTTAAAAAGACATCGTCCTCTTCTTCGATGCTGTTAGATTGGCGTTGTTTAATCAGGATTGGCGCTATAGAAATCTTGTTTACATTACGCCTCCCCCCTAGAGGGATGGCCACATGCCTGGCCTTTGACAAGCGCCGTCTACAATGGACTTCTGTATCGAAGAAAGATGCAGGACATGGAATTCTTTGTCAATTGCGAAGGACGCGACGCCGCCGCCATTAGTGACACCCTTTCACTATACTCCTAAACCAGCGGCAAACGTCTGCACATATATAATTATGTATATATATATATATATATGTATATATGTATATATATATGTATATATATGTATATGTGTATGTATATGCATGAGTATATGTATATGTATATATAGCCTATGTATATGTACATGCATATGTAATATGTATATGTATATATAATCAGGAGTGACGCTATGTCTTTCGCCCTCATTGATGCTACCGCAGCTGCTGCTGCTGCCTTATTATATATATATATATATATATATTAGGGTGGCCCTTAAAAATGAAAGCTAAAAATAATCTGCTGGCACCCCTCCAATCTATTTCAATTATGAAGAAAATAATTTGTGCAAAAAATCTTTTCAATAGGGCAATATTTAGGGGTGCCCCCCGAGCTCTCAAGTTTCAATAATGTACGAGTAAACTTCCAAATTATAATTGGAATCGCAAACTGAAATTTTCAGTACTTTAATTCATTCTGTCGGCCTACTAATGTTTGCAATGCTTCAACATTTAATATTTAGTACTTAGTTACTTATTAAAATTACGTGAGCTCTAAAATTTTAGTACAATTTCAAAGATAATGTTTGATTAGCGTTTGTTGTCTGGTTGAAAAAGGTGGCAATATTTTATGAAGAGTTGCTTAATGCAAGGAAAGACATTTGATTTTTGTATAGGCTACTATTGGAAACATAGGCCTACATTGTCAGACATAGTACTAGGCCTACTAACTGGATACCGATTCCTGTTCAAGTGATGAAGAATAAAGTGATGAAAGTGATGGGCCTGATGTTGGATGTAAAGGAAACAAAACCTGCGGCACAAACACTAGTAAAAATGATGCAACTGCGCCCAAACGAGGCAGAATCATTATTCTGTCTACTGGTCTGACATCGGCTTTGGACAGAACACAGATTTCGTCAAGAAACGCTACATTAGTTCTTAGCGAAGTGGCTTCCAGTCTTGGCTGTGACGTCAAGACTTGAATATCCACCGAAATTCCATTCAACGAGCCAAGGTGAGCAACAGAACCACCAAATCAAACAGCCTTCAATCCGAATTTTCCGCCTTAGTTCCTTTAACCGTTCATTGGGACGGCAAGTTTCTGGAAGATTTGACATCACGCGAACATGTTGACCGTCTTCCAGTTCTGATCTCAGGTGTATGAATTGAACAGTTACTGGGCATTCCATAACTATCCTCAGGAACAGGCTCAGCTCAAACATCTGCAGTCGTCAAGTGTTTGAGAGAGTGGAATATTCAAGATCAGCTTGTTCCTTTGCGCTTTGATACCACAGCCAGCAACACAGGTCATCGCTCAGGTCCATGCTTCCTAATAGAGCAAGAATTGAATAAAGATCTCATTTCCTGGCATGTCGACACCATGTTATGGAACTAATTGTTGGGGTTGCATTCGAAAAACTTCCATTGGAACTTCTACTGGACCTAATGTTCTTCTTTTCAAGAGGTTTCGAGACCACTGGAAATTCATTGAAAGCGACAAACTTCAGGTAGCCTCGTCAGATCCTTTGGTGAAATCATTGGTGGCCCAACACCGTTCTGATTTCTTGGAGTTTGCTCATAGACATTTAGCAACTGCACATCCACAAGACGATTACAGGGAATTTCTCGAGCTCTCAGTTGTCTTTCTTGGAGGTGTTCCTTCTCGTGGAATTCGGTTTCGAATACCTGGCGCTATGCACCGGGCACGATGGATGGCAAAAGTAATCTATACCATAAAGATGTGGCTCTTTCGTGCTCAGTTCAAGAAGACTGCTGCAGAAGAACGCAGCATTCGTGATATTGCCATATTTTCAGTTGTTGTCTACCTGAAAGCCTGGATAACTGCGCCAATTGCTGTGGAGGCTCCTCTGAATGACTTCACTCTCATGGCAAACCTTCTCACCTATCCACATACTATAATTTCTTCTGCTACAAGCAAGAAGCTAGGGCTTCATCTCTGGTATTTGTCTGAAGAGCTTATTTGGCTTGCTTTTTTGATTCAAGGGTATCCAATGACTCCAAGAAGCTAATGATTGCTCCCATGGAAGAAGTAACCCCAGATCATCCGCCTAAACGACCCAGTGTGAAGTCAAATGCATTTCTTGGCACCAGCGGTCTGGAACAATACTGTACAACCAACTCCAAGAAACTGTTCCAGGTGCTTGACCTGCGTGGACTATCTGAGATGGTGCTTTCCAACGATCCTGCTCTCCTGGGAAGAGCATGAAGCATTTCGAGAAGCACAAGCAGTACTCAAAGGGTTGGCTGTCGTCAATGATAGAGCTGAACGAGGTGTGGCACTCATCCAGGACTTAAATTTAAAAAGGCTAACAAAAGATGACGATCAGCTTCAATTTCTCCTGCAGGTTGTCAGTGAACATCGACGACAGTTCCCTGACTGTACAAAAAGAAATCTCATGTCAAATTAGTAGAAAGCAGTGATTCCTGCATTTTATTGTCCTGTACTGATCATTTACTTCTGTGACCAGCTGAACAGTGAACAATAACAGAATTATAATTGAACAGTAAACACTTGTTTCATTGGCATTGTAGCATCACGAGAGTGTATTTTAGTCATCTCTGTAAAATTCTGAGTGACAGTGTGTTGAATATAGTTTGGTTGAAATTGTACGATTCAATTGATCAAATTTGTAATAAAGAAAAATTTCGGCGCTCGAGGGGCACCCCTAAATGTTTTGCTATTCCAAAATCCTTTTCAACATAATGTTATTTCTATAATTGGCATGGATTGAAAGGGTGCCAGACAAAATTTTACGATTTTTATTTTTTGTCTGTATGCTAAGGGCCACCCTAATATATATATATATATATATATATAAAATAAGGCAGCCTTATTGTATATATTATAATAGGCTATATATAATAAGGCAGCCTTCTATATTATATATATATATATATATTATAATATATATAATAAGGCAGCATCAGCAGCCGCGGTAGCATCAATGAGGGCGAAAGACATACGGTGGTCGTGTAAATTAGTCAGAGAGCCAGACTGTCGCGATTCTAACCTCGCTTGGCATTGGATCAATATTACCAACACGACACCGCCAACACCAACCTCTCCTATATATACTGCTACTCTCAAAGACCTCTTCGTATGGCAGTGTGCTATCTGCCAATGTCCCGCTGTGGCAGTGTGTCACCTACCTATGTCACGCTATGGCAGTGTGTCACCTACATGTGTCACACTGTGGGTGTGTCATCTACCTATGTCACGCTATGGCAGTGTGTCACCTACATGTGTCACACTGTGGGTGTGTCATCTACCTATGTCACGCTATGGCAGTGTGTCACCTACATTTGTCACACTGTGGGTGTGTCACCTGCTTATGTCACGCTGTGGCGTTGTGTCACCTACCGATGTCACCGGCCCATGTCGCACTGTGACAGTGCTCCATCTGCCTGTGTCGCCCTGTGTAAGTGTGTCCTCCCCTATATAACGATACGAACCGAGGTCCTGGTCTCATTCGTGTGCACCCACCACACTCACCCACCACACACACCCACATGCGCCTAGATTTCCAAATCTGTTGTTTCTCCAAACACATTACGAGCACAGCTGACATGATGAGGAGAATCCTGGTCGCCGCCGCTGCTGCTGCTGATCTATTCTCGAATTGATTCTGGGAACTATACGACCCGCAATTAAGGCCCGGATGTGTCTGAACCACTGACCCCCATCTCATGAATATGTATGAGAATTCCCCTGAGGGAAGTCGTCGTCGTCGTCAGCAATAAAATCACTTGCAAAGCTGTTGTTCTGGCGGACAAAATGCAGTCGAGATAGATTTCAAACCTTCTTCGTTCGTTCGTCGATCGACGGATTTCACTCAGTTCTGGTTTTATGGCTTCGAGAAACACAGAACGCGAACTGAACGAAGATATTTTCATCTGAAAGAAAGAACATTCGGTTCTTCTTTTGGTTTCCTTCTCCTCTTCTGCTCTGCATTAATCTCAGATGTCATTGTGTGTCTAATAACTTTGATTGAACGATTGAGCCACATGCGATCACAGTTATCACCCAGTCTATGGGTATATATGCTATGGCTGATATCATAGAAAGCTGTCACCAAGCCAGTGCCTCAAAGAGGATTTGATCAAAAGTCTTTCATTTGAAATATTGACCTATTGATCAATGCACAGATAACTACAATCTTACTCGTGTGTAGCCATAAATTATTATCATCCAAATAGGTTGAAAACACTGATATCTAGTTTCAATAATAACGTTTGAAAACTCAGTCACAAAAATCACCAAAGAGGTTAAATCTATACTTTAATGCTGAACGTTTGTCCTTCCTTCCTTTAATTTGTCTGTCCGTCAAATTTAAACTTTAAGCGATCGTTCTAGGTCGAATTTCTATAGCCCAACCGAATAGTTTGAGCTCAAGATGTCGTTTACATTCTGAGATATGGACCGTTCAAGTTTCCATCATTATTCTGATTATCATTGCCAAATAAATCCGCCATCTGTCCTTATGAGGTTGATCATCTAGTCCAAGGCTGGACTAAAATATGCAAATCGTGCGGATCATAAATACTGTAAAATGCGAAAACGTGCGTCTCAAGAATAAATTATTGAACACTGTAGTTAGGCTATGCTGAAATAAAGGAAATGTCAAAGCTCAACGCCTACTCTGTACTCTCTCCCGGTTAAGTGTTACTGTGGATGTTCTTTATTCGTCCAGATATGCTCCTATCTATCCGCCTTCTTATGATCTGTCTTTCCTTCTCTCCATCTCTCCATCTATCCATCCCTTCATCCATCTATCCATCCATCCATCCATCCATCCATCCATCCATCCCTTCATCCATCCATCCATCCATCCATCCATCTATCCCTTCATCCATCCATCCATCCCTCCCTCCATCCATCCATCCATCCATCTATTCGTCTGATTGCCTATTTTCTCCAGATGCACCATTTGTGAAGTGTTGTCTAAAGTTAGTCTTTAGAATTTGAATCAAATACTTTAATGATGTCTGCCTCTTAAATTGATGCTTATGACGTTTAGCAAATGAAGGAGAGAGAGAGAGAGAGAGGATGAGGATGAGGATGAAGAGAACGATTCTTATGAGGTTGATCATCTATTGGTAATCACGATCTGCTTTCACTTTCTTCAATGCAGTTTAGATTCATTCATTCAATCTTCGTATACATTGAATGACGATAGACTAAGAATTACATGGAGACAATCTGTGTCATCAGTGATCGGTCAAATCGATGAACCGAGACGCACTGCAGTGGATGCTGCTGCTGCTGCTGCTGATGCTGCTGCTGCTGATGCTGCTGCTGCTGCTGATGATGCTGTCTCGGTCCATCCGATCAATCTTTCAGGGACTTTCGATATATTAAGTCTACGTTGAACGTCTGAACGTAAATCAGATGAAATGATGATGATGATGATGATGATGATGATGATGATGATGATGATGATGATGAAAGGTTCACATAATTAAGCAGAGAGTTCAGAGACGAATAGAAAGTTAGAACGAAAGTTAGAAGAATTATTCAGTTCCAAATTCAAATTCAATTTCAAACATTATTTATTGTTTACACAATGAGACTAACATACAGAACAAGTATAACACAAGTAATGGTCAATAGTCAAATCATTCGGCAAAGGATTTAGGAGACAGGTTAGGGAGCAATAGGCACTCCTGAAGCGACGAGCCCCGCTTAGTAGAGGCCTATGTGCCAGGAAGAAGTTAATCAGGATGGTGGGGTGTGACTAGGTAAGGGAACTAGCCGTTAATGTAACTATATAAGATTTATACAGTAGAAATTACGTATAGATGCAAGTTAAAGCCTTAACTATAGCTTAATTAACAAACACAAAGCCGAGTTTGAGTAATATAAATTAGTGTATGTGTGTGTGTGTGTGTGTGTGTGTGTGTGTGTGTGTGTGTGTGTGTGTGTGTGTGTGTGTGTGTGTGTGTGTGTGTGTGTGTGTGTGTGCACGTGCGAGGGTTTTAAAGTGGCTGAGGGATGTGACCATGCGGATTTCTTTAGGTAAAAGTCTTGTGCAAACTGTACACTTTCAACCATTTTAGCTCTTCCGTTTCGTACCAGAACCATGATGGACAAATAAAAAATGGACAAATAAAAGATGGACAAATAAAAGATGGACACATAAAAGATGGACACATAAAAGATGGACACATAAAAGATGGACCAATAAAAATATGGATAAATATGATTGTTGTCAGATCATGTCAGAAATATCCAATAAGACACAAGTTTGGAATATAAAATAATCTGCAACGCATCTTTATCATAACACTAGATGTGTTACCCCGCGTTGCCCGGGAAATTTAGGGTTTTCAGCACTACTCCTCTGGGGTATCCAACATTGACGGCTAAATTTCGGGTTTCGCCACCCCTCCACCCCAACCCCGCTTCCCAAAAAAGCCAAACATGACCCGTGTGTGTGCTGACTGCGGCCTAATACAATTATTGCAGGCTGTCTGTTCTGTTCTGTTGATAAACGGAAATTATTATTGGGCGAAAATGACGTCATGCGGACTGCCGTCTCTTTACTAATAATACATCGGTGATCTGCGTTCTTGTGCATAATTGCAGACTGTAACCGGTTTCGGTTTCTCAACCGAATTCTTGATAAACGGAAATTATTATTGGGCTAGTATGACGTCATGCGACTGTCGACTCTTTACTAATACCGCAATGCGCAAAATTAATGGTGATTAAATCTGATTAAAACGCTTATTTCTCGGATTCTAAAGTGAATTGAGAGCTGAAAATAGTCATCCTGACCTTAAAGTTCGGGTAAGAATCAATTGCAAAAATATTGGTAGACCGACGCTCTGTCATTTCTGAGCGTTTTCTGGGTCGAAGAGTAAAAATACATACGGACATCTGAACATACAAACGGAGGGACAAACTTTGATAAATATATTTAAGATTTGTAACTCCGTGAAAGCATGTGAGCGCTTTATTTGACGCCTCTAAAATGCAAGTAAAATGCTTTGAACGCCTAACTTACAGTAGGAATCCATTGGTCTTGTCGAAAGTAATTGCGCAGTGAAAAGAAAAGCACTGGAAAGAAAGTTAAGTGTATTGAGTCCATTTCATTTTAGTTAGGAGAGGAGTGTAAGCCCAGCTTATCTGGACAGGTGCACTTTTAAAACCGACGTTGGATTGATGCCTACATTGCAGACAAGAATAGCTAACAGATATTAAATGTATGCTTCTGACAATTTCATGTTGCATACATGTAGATGTAATGGTGGCGTCGTTGCCTTGAAGCCGGAAGGTTTGAGGTTCGAATCCACCTCGCCGCGTAAGGACCTTGGGCAAGTCCTTCACTCACAATTGCTCAGCGCTTCGGCGTGAAACTCCGATGCAGTGTCTGCTCTGAATTCGGGAGCGCCTCTGAGTAGCGAGAGCTTGAAGGAGCGCTTTAACAAGTGCACATACATACATACATACATACATACATACATACATACATACATACATACATACATACATACATACAAACAATACATACATACATACATACATACATACATACATACATACATACATACATACATACATACATACATACATACATACATACATACATACATACATACATACATACATACATACATACATACATACATACATACATACATACATACATACATAGATGTGCGCAACTGCGCACTGTGCACCAGCATAGTACTTCATACATTGCCTTTTCAGCGCCGAGTTTCTATCTCAACCTGCCATAGACTTGTTCTCTGGAGTTGCTCAATTTAAGACGACATATAAATTTCGCATCGATGAGTCAAGTGCTAAGTGTTTGCTATAAATATCGTGCAACTTAGTGCAAGGTTAAAATTCCTAAAAATGAATAGAAACTCAGTCAAACAAAAGAAGTAAATAAAGAATTCCTCGTATCAGGTTTACAATGAGCAGAGGACGACATTGGTTCTCAGACGTGATTTTAACAAAAGCACAGCAGGTCATGACGACTGAAAATTTGGTAAAGCAAGTGGCTTTTGATGGGATTAAAAAAAGGAAACTGGAAATATTCCACACCAGTTACAAATGCTGACTCAGAGCATATGCGACATAATTATCTGGAGCATAGTCACCAACGGCGATTGTGTGTATACTATTACAATGGATTGCAAAGCGCCAGCTCCAACCACCTTCAGCCAAACCGCGTGTGATTAATAAATACCCAATGAGCAAAAAGCATGTATAACAGTTGTATACGCTGCTGGTGTTATAACTAGATTATACGTTCGTAGCTCGTCAACTGCTGACTTCGCTCGGTCCCTGACCAACTGTCCCTCCAGTCTTCACGTCGAATCTCACGATTCGTCTTTTATAAGAGTCAAGCAAGCAATAAATTTCATCTCCTTTCGTAAATAAATGACGCTAGTACATTTTCCGTGAATCCTGGGACCTCGTCTTTGGCCTCCTCCTCCTCCTCCTCGTCCTCCTCCTCCTTCTCCTCTTCCTTCTCTCCTATTGATCCTCCTCCTCCTTCTCCTCCTCCCCTTCGTCCTCCTCCTCCTTCTCCTCTTCCTTCTCTCCTATTGATCCTCCTCCTCCTTCTCCTCCTCCCCTTCGTCCTCCTCCTCCTTCTCCTCCATCTCCTCCTCCTCCTCCTCGTCCTCCTCCTCCTCCTTCTCCTCCTCCCCTTCGTCCTCCTCCTCCATCTCCTCCTTCTCCTCTTCCTTCTCTCCTATTGATCCTCCTTCTCCTCTTCCTCCTCTCCTATTCATCCTAATCCTAATCCTCCTCCTCTCCTCCATCTCCTCCTCCTCCCCCTCATTGTCCTCCTTCTTCTCCCCTTCTCCTCCTCCCCCTTCTTCTTCTTATCCTCCTCTGCCTCGACCCTGGGTCGATCGGGCGGGCGAAGAGTATCCCACCGTCGTATCGGGCACAACAGAAACATCGTCGTCGTCATCGTCGTCGTCGTCGTCGTCGTCGTCGTCGTCGTTGTTGTGGTCGTCGTCGTTGTCGTCGTCGTCGTTGTTGTGGTCGTCGTTGTTGTGGTCGGTGGTGGTGACGAAGAAGACTGGGATTATGGAATGGAGGAGCGAACGACTTCGGCCAAACAATGAAACGTTATTAGGGCATGCATAAGGAGGATTTATAGCGAAGAGCAGGATGACCTGATAATGACAGTGGACCAACATCTCAAGCAGACTAACCTCCGCACATGGGGGGAGGGAAATGGGGTGGACATGGGGTGAACATGGGGGGTGGAAGGGTGAGGAGCGAGCGGCAGAGGAATGCCTCCTGTTGGATACTATTAGGACGGCGACGGCGACAGCCATTCTGCCAGAGGCTGTTGCCAAGTCATTCCAATTATCCAGGTAGCCGTTCGTAGATTTTAGAATCTGCGCGTAACCATAAATTGCAGCCGTTATTATCCATTGGGGCTCAGATGATGGAGAAGCGCTGGAAGGAGGAAGGAGAGGAAGGAGGAAGAAGAGGAATCAGGGAGGAGAGAAAACAGGGAGGAGAGGAAGGAGGAAGAAGATGAAGCAGGGAGGAGAGAAAACAGGGAGGAGAGGAAGGAGGAAGAAGAGGAAGCAGGGAGGAGAGAAAACAGGGAGGAGAGGAAGGAGGAAGAAGATGAAGCAGGGAGGAGAGAAAACAGGGAGGAGAGGAAGGAGGAAGAAGAGGAAGCAGGGAGGATAGAAAACAGGGAGGAGAGGAAGGAGGAAGAAGAGGAAGCAGGGAGGAGAGGAAGGAGGAAGAAGATGAAGCAGGGAGGAGAGAAAACAGGGAGGAGAGGAAGGAGGAAGAAGAGGAAGGAGGAAGAAGAGGAAGCAGGGAGGAGAGAAAACAGGGAGGAGAGGAAGGAGGAAGTAGAGGAAAGAGTGGATGGAAAATGTTTTTCGGCTATTGGTTGTGAAATGAAGATCGTAATGAGATATAAATTTAATGATGCAACGTTGACAGAGCCAAGAAAACCGCCTTAGTCAGATGTAGTCTATTAACGACATTCGCATTCATGCATTCATGTATTCATGCATTTCAAAACATTCATAATTCATTTATAAGGAAACGAGAGAGCATGACTGTCCAGAAGACATGACAGGGTTCACATTAAGAAAAACCGAAAATAATGTTTCTCATTTTTTGCAGCTGGCAAAGTTGAGAATATATGCAAAAGATTAGTATTAGAAAGACGATCAAAAATAAGTGATGGAACTCTGTGTTCAAATCGCAATAACTGGTTATCTCAAGATCCATGTCGCGTCCAAAAAGATATCGAGGTATCTGGAAAACGCTCCTTTGCAGACGCTCAGTCAAAACAGAATCAATGGCCAGTGAACTTCTGGTTTAGCTCCAGCCTTCGAAGAAAGGATCCTGCGTGTAGACGGTCTCATGATCAGGACTGAGGCGAAGATGGAAAGTGGGCCTCAGTGGGGCATCTGGAGAGGACTGGTGGCATGTGAAGAGTGTTTATTATTGCTCTCATCGATAGAAATTGGGTCTCGTAAAAATATTGCACGAGGTGCATAATTATTAATGATTTCCATAAAGAAACTGAACACTATGCCTTCTACTATAATTTTTATATGAGACCAGAATTCACCTCATAATTATTCAGGTCTCGTATCAATATAATCGTTCACATGCAAATGTCCATCCTGATTTGTAAACAACTGATCCTGCTTTTCTGAGTAATGGATCAAAACAACATAACAGGAATAATATTATGCTGTCCGCGCAATTAACTTGCCATTCTGTCCACACTTTTCCGCTTAGACCACGGGCTCTATCAAACGTCTTACACAAGTGTCTGATCTCTATCAAACGTCTTACACAAGTGTCTGATCTCAGAGATGTCAATCTGATTGAGAAGCCTCAAGATGAACAAACAAGACCCAGACCTCATTCTGCATTCGCGATCGTTTGCATCATGGGTCGATCGTTCTGTGCAAACGAAAGAACGAAAGAACGAAAGAACAAGTTCGTTTCGATTGGAAACGCGTAGTCTGTTTCTGCGTCTGCGGATGCTGGCGTTAATTGAGACGAACGAAATTCACTTAAGATATCTTGAGATTGTACAGCCATACAGTGACAACCACTGACCACCAGATGACTCTATAATTGAAACCGTTGCTGCTGACTTCCTTCCACCGAATAGAAACAAACAGCTTTCAAATACACATGCTGTTTACTTGTTGTATCTCTTAAAATCGGCCATTACATTTACAGAGAAGCCAAATACGCTTCATTCAGCAAATAGTAAGCGAATTATAACAGAGAAGCATTAGTAAGTAATCTAATTCCAGATTCCAGCACTTTACACGAAGGCAGAGACTTAGACATTCCGGTGCTAATTGCAGTATTAAATTTCGAGCAGAGCATGCGCAGCGCATGCGCAGTGCCTTCACGTTAATGACCCAAAAACTGATGTCTGTCGTCTTAGACCTTATAAATTAGTATACGACGATGAGACTTGTGTATCTCTGGGGAAATTGCATCTTTGCACTGATGGTCACTCACAGGCAAAAGTCGTCGTTTTGGGTGCACAAGAAATTATTATGCCATCCTGGCTGTTAAATATTGATGAAGGCATGAGACGGGTATTAGGATCATATTTTCTTCGACGACGCAGGAAGAGGAAGAAGCCGTTCGTCCTTAGTCGAAGAAGGGAGATCGGCGATTCTTTCGACTTGACAGATATAAGCCAACGCGAAATCCCACAAACAAATCACAGCGAGAAAAGTCAGCAAAGAACGCGTTCCCTACAGAGCACATCGACGTCCATTCATACACATACACACACAGTCGCACACACACACACACACACACACACACACACACACGAACACACACACACACACACACACACACACACACGAACACACACACACACACAGGCAGCTAATCCCAAAATGCTACTCAATAATGACTGAAGTTACATGTACATCGGTATTTTTTAGAAGGCGCGCTTCGTTCGAGCTCTGGTCTCTTCACCCTTTCATCGCCCTCTTATCAACAGTTACACGGACCTTGTTACCACGTAGACCTCGTTACCCTCCGGCGTTTTTCCCTCACCACCGGCACTACCTCTCGATTGCTCTCGACCAACCAGACGATCATTAGTCTAGGGTGAGAGGAGAGTCGTTGAGGAAGACGACTGCATATTAAGGCAGAGAGAGAGACGGCGCCGGTGGACGTCGCCCGTTTTCAATGGCCATTGTCGTAGAAATGAGTCTCAATGAAATGGCGACTTAAGAAGAATTATTCCGGTGCACTCTGAAGCACCGAAGCACTCTTAGAAGAGAGATCTTCATTTGCGCCTTTACTTCACATTCTTAGACTCCAATAAGAATTGCACTGACGCGTTGAAAAGCGCAGTTACCATTGCACCTGGAACGAGGCAATGAGTCTGGATTTTTAATCTAGAACATTTTTGTTCTCCACTGTCAGACAATATTTAAAAACACACCGAGTTATGTCGTCTTATATTTTTGCAATGCCCATGACCTTCATTGATATATCATTGCGATATTGAAATGCAATTTTTGCAAAAAAAATGCATATTCTGTTCGCACTAGAACAATCGGTTTATAATATTGAAGTCGCAGATGTGTTTCTTTCGTCCAGCGATTCCACAAAGACCCATAAGTAAACTTTCGTTCGTCTTCAGATCCTATTCATTTTTAATCTTTCATCAGCTGTTTGATTTAGCTAACCAGCTGCTGCTTCCTCGTTTACGGTCCATTCAATTTCGGCACAGTAACTCTTTCCTTCTCCGTTGCATTTAATAACTTCATGCCAAATTCATGCATAAAAATTCCCCATTCCGCCTCCACATGTGCGCCTCTTGATGGCGTTTGGATCACAGAAGGAGGTCATTGCCTTCCCGGCCATTCTGAGAAGGAAGAGGAAGAGGGAGGAGAAAGAGGAGGAGAAGAAAAACAAGCAGAAGAAGGAGGAAGAGGAAGAGGAGGAGGAAGAGGAAGAGCAGGAGGAAGAGGAAGAGGAGGAAGAGGAGGAAGAGGAAGAGGAGGAGGAGGAGGAGGAGGAGGAGGAGGAGAAAGATCCAAAAGGGAGAAGAGTATACGAAAGAGAAGAGTGGAAAGAAGAATTGCTGCGAAAAGATGGCACGAAGCTGAACATTGATCCATAAAACTTGCGATGAACGTTATCAAGAATTCGGTTGTCGACGGTCTTTGCAACGTCGTCTTAAGGTGACCAGGATAATGACCTTAGCATCCAGCTGCGCTTTTTCATCTCTGTGCAAATGCCAATATTGGAGAGACATCCAAATATGCGACGGTTTGGGCTTTGCTTCTCTGCTCCGAACATCCAGCGTCTGAAACACATGCAGCCAAGAAATATCTGGGATTCGAATGAATTCGAAACACTCTCATCCACCAACAACTAATTCGTTTAACGATTGCAGCATTTACGCGACGCCCTTAAAGAAACATTTACGTTGGGGTCAGGTTGCTTTGCAATGTTTACGTTGCGCCTCTAGCAAATATGAACGTCTTTTCCTGTCGGCAATTTCCTTAGCAAAGATAATTTTCTGAACATGCATGCTGCGGTTGCTATACACTGCACGTTGTTGAGCATCTAAAGTTGATCCATGCCACGTCCCTCTTTCATTAGATGCCTTCGCCTCCTCGTCTCTCCTTTTAATCTTTTTTTAAAGCACGACCGACCGAAATGTGGGTCAGAGGTTCGCATAAAACCTCCCTTCTTAATGAAACATGGACGCCCGTCGTCTATAAGAAGATTCTTCGATCCGAATGACTGCAGCTGCAGCGGATTGAAGGTGTCATCAAATAAACCACTCGTAGCACGACTTTGATCTCCATCCTACTCTGCTTAGACAACCTAGACATCAAGAGAACCGTTTCAATTGCCTGCTACACTTACCTGACTAGAAAATCCCACATCGAAGAGGGAAACACACCAGACACCTTCCATTAGACACTTCGTCAAATTACAGTCTATACATTACGATTGATTAAATTATGTGAGAAAGCTTCGGTCAACAAGACACTAATTTAAGTCAAAGTTTAATAAGTACCATGCTGAACAGGTATTAACCTACATTAAATTGACGGACGATATTTATTGATATTATTATTATTTACTATATTATTATTATATTATATTATTAATTAATTACTTTAAATTGACGGACGTTGATCGATGCTAAAAAAATGCAATGTCGAAAAATATCAGCGTACCATGACATTGGCAGGTAATATGGCGCTACCTATACTGGTAAACAAATATTCATTCTATCTAAACTTATGGATATCCTGAGCCAAATCCTGGAAAGTTCATTTCAGCAATCCAGTAAAAAAAGTAAATGAAGTAAAAAAAAAGGGACCGAATCAGATGTTTGGGACAGCAGCTGATGCAGTATCGCGTATAGACTATGCGAGGAATGTGATGCCGCAACGCCAACAGCCACGAATGATAAATACATTATTATGCGATGGACTTGCAATGAAGAGCAACGCCGCAAATGAAACTGTACTGTACAGGGCAGTCGAAAAAAGCGGTGCAACAGTAGTCGGCCTGACAAGACAGAATAGATGGGAAATGAAGCGAACAGGATCTGAAAACAAAATTACATCGCCGATGAATATTGCTTGATTATAAAAGGCAGACGCTTCCGAAATTGAAAACGCATAAATAAATATACTCATGCAGCAGTCGGTAACAAATCGGATAAAGCATACAGCAGAAGCAAATATCCACCAAAGAGCTGTCGCGAGTCAAAAGCTGTGAAGCTATTGGATATTGTTTACTTTTATAAATCCCACAGCCGTTACTTAACGGAGCCATTCTAATATTGCCAAAAGTAGATGGCAAACGGTAGACCTACATACTTACTAGTACATAAGGTGTTCTCCAAAACTAATTATATAATTATGTTTATGGCCTTCACAAGTGCGTTGTAAAAGAAACAAAACCAGTTGACTGGTCTATAATACAAAAGTCAGATTCTAGTTTCACAGTAAAGGCAGTCATAGCCAGCGATAGTGGCAACACAAGACAGATGATGCAATTTGAAATTGCAATGCCCGCTTTCTGTCGTTCAGCCGTCCACACTCGACTCGACAACGCGTAGTTGCAATTATGTTGCAGAGCAATTGTGAGTGAAGGGCTTGCTCATTGCTCAAGGTCTTTATAACACAGTATCCAAATGCATTGACGGGGACCGATCCCGTACACTCCGTGCTACAGACTAACCACTCCAATCAATCGGCCACCGTGTCAGTCATGTGTAGCACTCGAGTCCGGCCATGGACTCAATGCAACTTCCGCACGATTTCCTGAGGAAGCGAACTTGAGTCTTGGACTCGATTTGTCCAGACTCACACTTGAAATCCCTGGACTGAAACTTGACTCCTGACTCGGTTTGCGAGACACGAGGAGCAACTGTATTGTCACGATTACACACGGTGGCATTTACAATCTTAGCCGTTCCTATAGCCATGCACGATTGTAGCTGCGGCTGAAGAGTAGTTGGTAACGGTGAAAAAGTAATATGCTGCCCATCCTCCTCATCCTACCAGATTATAGACATTAAAAATGTCAAAATTAGATTTTTAATGATAAATTACAGCAGCAATCATTATTTCTCTGCTGTTTTCTTTGCCATTGAATCGCGTGAATCTTCAGCGTAGAACAACGATGTTCGCAGACTGAGACTCTGGCTTGGATGAAGTCGACTCAGGTGGGATTGACTAAGCCCCACAGTCAGCCTCAGAAACTGAAGATGGAGGAAACCTTGATTTTTTTCTAATTCTGTCGACATTTCTTTCAGCAGAATAATTATACACGATCACTGGCCTAGTTAGCTACACCGATAAGCTCGAGCGGCATTCGTCTGTTGGTTGCAACGGACTGCGGTTCAAGACCCGGGCTGGGAGTTAACATTCAGAGATTTAGATATCTCGGGCTAGCACGTGTGGGACTAAGGGGCGCAAGCTCCTGCGGAGCGACCTTGGGCAAGTTGCTTACCCATCATTGTCTGTGGGGAAGGCAACGGGAAACCACCTCACTCATCTCATCCCCAGGGGCGTAAAGCCAATGAACCTGCCTTCGGGCAGAGCACCATCATCATCATCATCATACACGATCAAGATTGACCTCTTTAAGCCAAAGCAGCGAAAATCTTCATCGTTTTTCAGAAGGTATACGCTGATCTCATGCCAGCCATAGTGAGATCCATCATACACTGAGCCACATCTGCAGATTGTGTCCACGCATATAATAATACTGATATTGTTTTTTTTATAATTCTCCTTCGCTTAATGTCGTGTGCTTTGGACACAGTAGCGATGGAGGTGACAAAGGTTAGTTAGCATTCAGCAAAGAAGCCACGAATAGATTCTTTCACATCAAATCATTGGAAACTGATTCACTAAAATAATGAGACAGTTTCGCTGATTAGCAAGAACTCCCTCCCTCCAAGATGCAGACAGTTTTTATTTATTTCGTGCAGCTAATTATTGCAGAAACCCGACAAAGGCGTTCAAGGTGGTTGAACGGTATTTAGACCAGGAGACTGATACCAATCACGAAAGTTTATATTCGTGCATGCATGTATACATGACTGCATGCTTGATTATGTATAAATAAGTAAGTGAGTAAGCAAGTACATTGTTTATTAAGCTGTATTTAAAAAAAATCAAGGATAAGTAGGCGATCATTTAATCAATAATTTATCTATGACCATTTACTTAGCACGTATAAAGCATTCTTACGATAAATGCATTCATCAAACCATTTTCTGCATTTTTCAGAAAATCACGAACGTGAGGTCTGTTTCGATACACGTAGGCCTATTTGTGTATCGATGTTTGTGTATGTATCTGTGCATAATTTTTAAGCATAGGTCTACATTCGTGTGCAAAACCCTGCGTGTCTGGGCATTCAACCATTTCTAAGAGAAAACATTCAATATGTATTGGAGTAAATGATAAGGTTAAATGAACCTTCTTCCTTCAAATACTATTACTGATAGACCACTCTAAGTAATTTATTATGGACCATTGCTATGATGGCCTATTACCCAAAAGAATCACATAATAATAATTAGAAAAATCTAAATTCAACTCGGTATAAAATGCAAGACAATAGTTTAAGGAAGTTGACATTCATTCATATGACTTCAAGTCATATGAATTAATGGACAATTCATATGACTTCATGTGATATAAATGAATGTATGAACACGAAAAACAACTGTAGCAATATACGACAAAACGAGTGAAAACAAAATACTGCGCATAGTCTAACTCGTGACCGTTGGAAATTTTACTATAATTGCAGACAGTCACAGTTTCTGATTATCGTTACTTTATGTTACAGATTGTATCAATTTCGTTTGTTTTTAGTTGATTAAACCTTTGCAATGACCCAGACAACATGAGAAATAAGACTCGTAAAATAGACATCGGTTCAGTGATGATCTTCTCTATTTGACGCTTTCACGTCGCAATGCTCGAAGCTAATTGACTTGTTAAATCAATGCAGTTTCT
The DNA here is from genome assembly GCA_949752735.1 of Lumbricus terrestris. Lineage (NCBI taxonomy): Eukaryota > Metazoa > Annelida > Clitellata > Crassiclitellata > Lumbricidae > Lumbricus > Lumbricus terrestris. Next base: position 47,273,322 of record OX457046.1, on the reverse strand, counting down.
CTCTAAATTGTCAATGACAGCCGACGCAGTAAGCGAATACTACGCTAAAGAACATCATAAATTCTTCTTTCGATATATTGGAAAAGAACACGAGATTTTTACTGCAGCCGGAATCTGCTTCGAAACAAATCTAAAAGTTTCATTAACGTCTTCGTGGCTTGTGAAGGAATCCCATCTGCTGTAATTACATGCCATGTCGTCCAAATAAAACCACTGCAGTGCTCTCCCGTACAGTCACCCCATGGTCCATGGAGGCTACGACGGGAAAGAGCAAACAGAGACGGTGGCGGAGGCGTCAATAGCAGCTCAAGAACATTCTGATCCGTGTGGAGCCCAAGGGATTTGAACTAAACGTCAATAAAGGTTCGAAATTGAAGTAATATTGGCAGTGAAGGTCATAACGCGAAATGATGACAAACGCGCATATACACAAGCGCACACACACACAGATATAAACACACGTACAAACAGACATACGGTCAAAGGAATCCTCAGACAGAGGGAGCAGACAAGTTCCGACTATCATTCGGAATCGGTTTAAAGGGAAATGAGTTTATCAAATAGACGAAAACAATTATTGCCGCAACTGTCTGACTAACGATGCTTCATTGACCAACTTACACTTGAAACCTAACGGAAGGAACTGCGGCTGATTGAGAAGACATCATGCAATGCAAAGCTTCACGCTGAAGTTGGTCAGGCGATCGCGTGTTGATAATATGACAACTCACGAAAGCAAGATGCGACTGAAGAAGAAGAAGAAGAAGAAGAAGAAGAAGAAGAAGAAGAAGAAGAAGAAGAAGAAGAAGAAGAAGAAGAAGAAGAAGAAGAGGAAGAAAAAGGGAGAAGAATGAAGAAGAAGAAAAAGAAGTAGAAGCAGAAGAAGAAGAAAAAAGGAGAAGAATGAAGAAAAAGAAGAAGAAGAAGAAGAAGAAGAAGAAGAAGAAGAAGGAGAAGGAGAAGAAGAAGATGAAGAAGGAGAAGATGAAGAAGGAGATGAAGAAGAAACAAGAAGAAGAAGGAGATGAAGAAAAAAGAAGAATAAGACGAAGAAGAAGAAGAAGAAGAAGAAGAAGAAGAAGAAAAGAAGAAGAAAAGAATGAAGAAAAAAAAGAAGAAGGAGAAGAAGAAGGAGTAAAAGAAGAAGAATAGAAAGAAGAGAAAAGATCGAAAGAAGGGAGAAGCTGACGTAAAGATCTTTTGCATTCTACTCACCGTATATTTTTCACGAGAAGACAGAAGAACATCTTAAACTTCCTCCTCCGTTCCTCGTTCTTCACTTACTCTGCCGCATTCATACAGCGATGCAACAGAAGATTGCTGCAACTCGTCGTTTCACCGTCACCCGTGCACCACTGCCTCGTTGCACTAACTCCAATCAATGAATAAACGCTTGTGCCACTGCTGCTGCTGCTGCTGATGCTGATGCTGCTGCTGATGCTGCTGCCGGTGGTGGCACTGCTGCTGCTGCTGGTGATGCTGCTGCTGCTGCTGCCACTGCTGCTGCTGCTGATGCTGATGCTGCTGATGCTGCTGGTGGTGGCACTGCTGCTGCTGCTGCTGATGCGGGGCTGGCGCAGATGCTGTCGATGCCATTTCGCGTGAAGACGTATAAAGCGAGTATGCACGAACACGAACAGGCAAATACACACGCGTTCAAATGACAACACTGCAACTGCAGTCGTAGCACCAACAATGTTTCCTTCCACTATATGTCTCTGTCTCACTTTCTCTGTCTGTCTGTCTGTCTGCCTCTCTCTGTCTCACCTTCTCTGTCTGTCTGTCTCTCTGTCTTTCTCTGTCTCTACTTCTCTGTCCACCTCACTCTGTGTGTCTCTCTTTCTGTCTATCTGTCTGTCTCTGTCTCTCTATCTCTTCCTCTCTCTTCCCCTCTCTCTATATTTCTTTGGTTTGTCGGAAGTCGGCGAACAGACGGAGGAGACTCTGCATCGAGCAGAGGAGGAAGACAACAACTTTGATGTCCATTCTACGTCCAGAGACGACAGACGACGACGGACTTCGGTATTTCTTCTTCTTCGTCCACTGCTGCAGTCAAATTATATATGAAGCAAATTACTGCAGTAGCAGCAGACAGACAGCAAATCAATCGTCAGCAATTATTTCTTAGGAACCAACAGCAGAAGTAGAAGCACCGATCGACCGACTGCCACTGGTGGGAGAGAGAGAGAGAGACAGGGAGACAGGGAGAGAGAGAGAGACAGGGAGAGAGACAGGGAGAGAGATAGAGAGAGAGAGGGAGAGACAGACAGAGAAAGAGAGACAGGTAGAGAGACATAGAGAGAGAGACAAACAGACAGACGGACGGAGAAAGAGAAAGAGAGAGAACGTGACAGAGAAAGAGAGAAAGATAGATCGAGAGAGTCCTAGTCTGCCTCCTCAACCATCAACGGTTGAGTGAGAAACGTCAGGATTAAAGATCAAAGCGAACAGTGGACCAAAGGACGAACGTTCGATCCGAGATTGAAACGGAACCAACTCTGGACGACAAGAATCAGCCACAGCTAATTATCATCAGACGACATTATCATCTTCGAAAGAAACGTCGTTGTGCAAATTTCCAGACGTCAGAATAACATCATTCTGGTCAATATGGTGGATGGAATATTAAGAATTGCACAACGCGTAAGTAATTCTTCTTCGTTGCAATCCGCTGACTAATGGTCAGCCCCAGAGCGACGGACTGATGAGCCGCCGGTGGCCGCTCGACCCTCACAGATCGACCGACCGACCGATCGACCGACCGATCGAGCCGCAGAAAGGTCGTTTGATAATTGAGGCCTTTCGAACGGCGCACGAACACACAGACACATTTACAGCAAGCATTTAGAACCGTTGCTAGCATCTCTGGCGCCCAATTAAAAGATTACAGCAGCTGATTAGAGATGTTCTATCACTCGCTCTGTTTCATGCATCGTGGTTTATGGCGTTTCGTAGCAATCATCTTTCACAGATCTTCTTCCAATCAACAAATGCAGGCTGCAGTCAAGTCCAAGAACTGGTCACCAGTCCAGCATTTTGTGACCTACATAGTCCTTTAAGAACACAACTGATAAAATTATGTTTCACAGAGAAAAGTTGAAATTGATAATATCCTACGTTTGCTTAATTTCGTAATTTGCTGGCATTACATCATCCTGGCAAGTGATTAATAATAATAATAATTGTCTTTACAAATTAATTTAAACTGAGCTGAATTTTGTGAGCATTTGCCAACCATTGCTACAATGCGGAGGAGCTGAATAACCTCTTAGTTACGCATAGAAGGCTGTTACATGGAATCATAGGCGGAGACCTGGTCCGAACTTTGGGGGGGGACGGACGAGCGGCCGAATGACGATCGCCGAGGCACGAAGCGCCTCGCAGGGGAGGGTTTGGGCAGGGAGATATGCCCCCAAACTTCGAAAAAGTTTGATTTTCAGGACTACAATGGTAGCAATTCAGGTAGTCATAATTATTAACAAATTTCCTCGTCATTTTAGTGCTTATAGTCTTTGTTTAAGACTTAAAAAGTGTCCCGCCAATGTCGAAATGCTTTGAATTGATAATTATTTAGTAAAGTTAAAAGAGGTGTGTAAGAGACATCTCCAATTGGAATTCTCAGTTTAAAAAATAGTTAACTTAGCTTGATGATAATAGTTTAGTAAAATTAAAAGATGTGTGTAAGAGACATCTCCAATTGGAATTCTCTGTTAAAAAAATAATAGTTAATTTGTTTGATGATAATAGAACAGTGAAGTTAAAAGAGGTGTGTAAGAGACATCTCCAATTGGAATTCTCTGTTTAAAAAAATAATAGTTAACTTGTCTGATGATATAAGTTTAGTAAAATTAAAAGATGTGTGTAAGAGACATCTCCAATTGGAATTCTCTCTTTAAAAAAATAGTTAACTTGTTTGATGATAAAAGTTTAGTAAGTTAAAAGAGGTGTGTAAGAGACATCTCCAATTGGAATTCTCTGTTTAAAAAAAATGGATGGATCCGATTTGACCAGTGTCCATGACAACAGAGGCCGTTACCCTGGACAGAAATTTGCTCAGCATATTACAGCACTTTAGAACAAGGCACTTGAGTCACTTGATCAATTGTAAAAAAATAATAGTTAACTTGTTTGATGATAATAGTTTAGTAAGTTAAAAGAGGTGTGTAAGAGACATCCGATTGGAATTCTCTGTTAAAAAATAATAGTTAATTTGTTTGATGATAATAGTTTAGTAAAGTTAAAAGAGGTGTGTAAGAAACATCTCCAAACGGAATTCTCTGTTTAAAAAAATAATAGTTAACTTGTCTGATGATAATAGTTTAGTAATTATATTATATTTAACTTGGGATTTTAATTCGTACGTTTTTAATCAGAAGTTTAACGGCATCTTATAGCTACAAAGGCTGCTGACGTCTTTAAAGATTTTTAACTGTGCATTCCACTTTTTTGTCTTCGCATTTTTTTAGTAGTAAGATTGATATATCATTCGTTGTACACGCAAGCAGCGTATGCTCAGTTGTTTCAGGCAATCTGCATTTAGAACACGGGTCTGTTGTGCTTTTACCTAACACTTTGAGCCAAGTGTTATTAATGACATGCCCCATCCTAAGTCGGGTAATTTGAACTTCTCGTTTCCTGATGGAGTCCATAAATTTTATATCAGTTGTGACGTTGGGTGTTGGCAAAATTTTAATAATATCCGGTAATATGTTAAAAGAGGTATCTTATCCACACAGTATAATGTTCGCAAACTATTCAACGTGGGACTAAATAACTAATGGTTAGAGCCCGGATTGCCCGGGAATTCATATCATTAGAAATATGAACTTCATCTGCTAAAGTTTTCTTTTTAAAGAACTCTACTGACGTGTGTGTGTGTGTGTGTGTGTGTGTGTGTGCACATGCCCTAACGCTTAAACATTGGGGGGGGACAAATGCATGGGCCGTCCCCCCCACCGCCTCCATTGGGGGGGGCCGTCCCCCCCTGTCCCCCCCTAGGTCTCCGCCAGTGCATGGAATACCTGAAGACAAACAAAAGCAGGTGAGTATAATTATAGGCGTATACAGACTGTTGCGAGCTGTTTTTTAACATTCCCTGCGTCGTCGTCGCCTGAGTTTGTTTCGTTGGTCGACGCTCATCTTGCGACCGATGTCAGAGGATTCTTTGTCTGATCATAAGCTTCCTGACAAGCCATTCAACACACAGCAGATTTCGACCGAACGACCGTCTATACATTCTTCTCTTATTTAATCGAAATAATCCGCACAGATTCCCGAGTCTCAGGCTGACTGACGCCAGCTGTATGGAAACGGATTCCATCTCGTGTCCACGGCGTAAGGTTTCCGCGTAATTCTCGGATTTTGTCTGGAAGAAAAGAGAGTTTGGTGCCCACCTGCGTGATCTACACGAGACCATTCAACATCCTACTTCACAGGTTTCCTTCTGCAGTCTGTCCATTCTCAGTTATATCTGTCTGTATGTCTAACTCTTTTCTATCTGCTCGTATAATTATCTGCACGTCGGTCTACAGTCTCTCCTCTCAGTCTTCATATACTAATCCTGCATTTCAGCTGATCTCAAGATCTTACTCAGCTGTAAACAGCGATAGCACGTCAACACAAGTTCTGTGATGAATTGATGTTGGATACAATGTTGTGACGCCGGCAGCTGTGGGCACTGCGGGAAAACTGAAAGTAGGTTCGGAAGACGATGTGTAAGTTTCACTGTTTAGTCAAACTGTGGTTGATTGAATTTTAGTCTTTAAAAATATAAATGGTCAAATTAGTTTTATAGGACATCCGTTGATAGCTGCAACTTAATGGTAAGATAAATGCCTCTGTTTAGTGTCTTCAAAGATCATGGAGTTCAAATAAGAGGCGATCTCATTAGGTCAGCAGAAATAATATACACGACTCGGTCAATTTTTTCTCACATAAAATCCATGCTTGACTGGATAAGAAACAGTAATCTTCTCACAGAGGGATGTCGGATTTGAACCTCGTGTACGAAGGACGGTGGTATCAACAACTTAATATAATTATTGCAATGGAAAGCAAGTGGAGCTGAAATACGAGCCAAACACGGTCAGCGTATTTAAAAAGTGCTTTGATAAAAATATTTTTTTATGTCTCTTTAACAAACGTCACTACTTTTATTTGGACATAACATTATAATTGAAGAAAATTACATCAAAGGATTTTCAATCACATTACCGGACAGTTGCATAAATTGATTCAACTTCACCGTCGAATAAGAATTCAAGTCAATGGGGAACTGAACATCTGTCAACACATGCGACGAGTGCCTTGCAACGTGTCGCACCAATCAAGTTAACCTCTCTTATTATGCAGTTGCGCATATTATAGTAACTAGGTGAGGTACCCGGCGTTGCCCGGGAAATTTAGGATTCGACCCACTCCGGCCACAACCCCACCACACCACACCCCACCACTCCAACCTCCACCGGTATGCCAGCCGAGAAATTTTGGTTTTCGGGCGGCAAATTTGCCCCCCAAATTTCCCCCACTCTCCCCCACCTCCACAATACGCCACAACTAACTCCGACCTCCACCGGTACGCCACCCGTGAAATGTTGGTTTTCGGGGAAAAAATTCCCCCCAAAATTTCCCCCCAGACCCCTCCCCACCCCTTCACAACACGCCACCACTAACTCCGACCTCCATCGGTACGCCACACGTGAAATTTTGGTTTTCGGGAAAAAAAATTTCCCCCAAAATTTTCACCCCCCCCTACCCCCCCCTCCACAACACGCCACCACTAACTCTGACCTCCACCGGTACGCCACCCGTGAAATTTTACTTTTCGGGGAAAAAAATTCACCCAAATTTTTCCCCCCACCATCCACCAGGCCCACCCCTACACCTCCCACTCGACACCTCCCCCACCCTACCTCCCCACTCCCACAACACGCCACCACTAACTCTGACCTCCACCTGTACGCCACCCGTGAAATTTTGGTTTCCGGGGAAAAACATTTCCCCCAAAATTTCTCCCCCCCCACCACCCCACCTTCCACCACCCCACCCCCACTCCACCCCATCCCCTTCCCCCACAACACCCCACCACTAACTCTGACCTCCACCGGTACGCCACCCGTGAAATTTTGGTTTTCTGGGACGAAGTGTGAAAATACGTCCGGACATCCGGACATACATACATACATACATACATACATACAAACGGAAGGACAAACTTTGAGAAATATATTATAGATTACGCTATATAACGCGATATAAATGACATTATCTCCTGATGAAACATTTCGGTAAAAATATCAAATGATGATTATGCAGGTGAACTGGGGATAATGATGTAAATCGAGGTTATCGTGATGGATCAGTCATCAAACCGTTGCTTATCACGCTACCAATAATTCAAAAGTCACGACCGTAGAGAAAATAATTATATGATCTAAACAGAATTTATCTGTTTTCAATGGCACAGTTAGTTGTGAGTGAATAACGCTGAATAAAGCATGGCGCGTGGGTTTGGTGTCATTGGTGAGACCACCCAACGCATAGCCCCTCGCATTGTACATCCCACGACAGGTTATGCTTCGATGGAATCCAGCATTGCGAAAGTTTCCGTCGTCCAAATTCTGTTAGTCGCCAAACATCTGGTCTGCCTGACATCAACCAGAGAAGGACGACGAAACACCAATTGGCCGGCGATGACCGTGAGCCTCGTTTGTTGCCATTAGATTCGCCGAGGGACAACGTAATTCAAGTAGAAGCAGCCAGTACAGATATCTATAATGCAGACCGGACAAGATAATCCAATAATGGCTCAACTGCTGCTGCTCGAGGACGTCCTCTGGAAAACAGGTCAATCTTTGTCCTGCATTTTCCTTCTGCGAAGTCGTGGTTCGATTCAGTTTCATTTTACATTTTATTGCGTCGATAAAAAGTTATATAACGATTCTCTAAAAAAATCTTAGCAACGAAGTACGCCTAGCAGACTATTTATTGAAACGATAACTAGACTATCTCCCCACAGGTCTTTCACTCAAAACTGAAAACATTGCTCTTTCACAAATCCTATTTTGGGTTCTGTAGAAGTCTCGAGATCACGATTACGATTAGACGGAGAAGGTTGCAATCAAATCTAAACGCAAGAAGAAATTTGACACGCAAGATATGATGATGACACAACTGATACTCTTACTCTAACATCCAGAGGTCTTATAGAGAAATAAACGAAGCATTCTTTTTCTGAAGCATTAAGGAAACCATCTACTATGATCATAGGATGAAATCGGAACATAACTGGGCAGCAAGTAGTCGTAGATGAAATGCAGTTGAAGAAGCAGAGTAACAATGAAGAGTTCACTGATGACCAATCGTGTTTGTTCGCTGATTATTGTACGCGAAAGCCACGGATGACGGGCAGCAATGAAAAGAGAGAAGTGACATCTTGACGAACCATCTGAAGGAATTCTTGTTATTGTTTCAGAAGAAGATAGCGCCATATGTGTGTGAGAGAGACAGAGGGACAGAAAGACAGAGAGACAGAGAGACAGAGAGACAGAGAGACAGACAGACTGAGAGACAGAGACAGACAGACAACAAAACAACATAGAGGATGGAGAGAGCCAGAGTAAGACATAATAGAGAAAGTCAGACGTACAGAGACAGAGACAGAAACAGAGATAGAGACACAGTTCAAGAGAGAGAGAGAGAGACAGAGACAGAGACAGAGACAGAGACAGAGACAGAGACAGAGACAGAGAGAGAGAGAGAGAGAGACAGAGAGAGAGAGAGAGAGAGAGAGAGAGGGAGAAAGAGAGAGAGAGAGCGTGACAGAGAGCATACAATAATTACCACAGCTTCGGTGGATCATCATCATCAGCAGTGCTGGGTCTGCTTCGGCTGGTCATCCAGAATCCCTGGAGACAATGCAGTCTTTGATGTCTTTGTAAATCTCATTATTGTTCTGATGGATCCTCGAGCTTCGGATCCTAGCAGACAGCAGACAACAGACAGCAGAGACGAACAAAAGGCATTTAAAAATCTCTGACTCAATTTCAGAATCATCCATAGAAATCCTGTTGTAGTGAAGGCAAAGAGAGCAACCATAAGTCACAATTACAGCTATGGCTCGTCTGCAGCCATAATTATTCATTTGACTCACCATCGATTAACTAATTGGTTGTGTCAACAACAACAATACCAGCATCGGCAGCAACAAAGAAGACAACAACGACGACAAAACCAACAACAACGACAACAACAACAACAAAACATCGACAACAGCAGTAACAACAACAACGACAACAACAACAACAACAACAACAAAAACAACAACGACAACGACAACAACAACAAAAACAACAACATAAACAACAACAGCAACAACAACAACGACAAAAAACAGCAACAAAACAACGACAACAGTTTCCTGTACATTAGCTTCATCCTGATTGCGTGGAATTCAATTTTCAGACGATGACTCGCTTACTTATTGGAATTGCCTCTGACTACGACGACTTTCGGCCAATTTCCATTTTCCAAGCGACATATTTCGTTGATCGACGCAACATCAGAACATTTCGGACTTAAATTATGATGGAAACATTCCGAACATAAAATTAATTATGATGGAAACATTCCGGACATAAATTATGATGGAAACATTCCGGACATAACTTATGATGGAAACATTCTGGACATAAATTATGATGGAAACATTCCGGACATAACTAATGATGGAAGCGACAATTGCGACAAACTCAATTGCTACAGCGGTTGATTGACAGGAAAATTATGGAAAAATTATGTTTTTTTAAATTTCTAAGAGAAAGAATTGCAGCCGTAAAGTGAAGAGGTCAAACGAGGAAAGAGTGATGAGAGCAGCCGCTCTCCCAGCGCTCGTCTGAATTAGGTTAAATGTCTTCAAGAACAGAAAACATGTCATCAGTCAGAAAGACCTTGCGTAGAGGAATGCTGGGGAATAACGCACTCACGAGGCACCCAACCATCCCCGTTACTCTGCTGCTGCCTCTTTCTATCGTCTTCTCAATAGTTTTATTTTCGACAAGGCATGAGTTGGGAGCGCCTCTGAATATTGATCTTAAAGAGTGCTATATAAATGTATGTGATTGATTGAACCAATTGATTTGTTGTTCAAAGTTTAAACATCATCGTCAGGGTTTCTGGACCGAGTTGTGTTGATAGTGTGAAGCAACGATTGTAAGAATGCAATCGAGTTGTACAGTGGGTCTATTATACTAAAACGCCACTCAACGATTCAGAGTGAGTAGTAGCGTCAACGGTTCACGATAAAACCACCGTGCAGTGGTCGTTCGTTGATGACGCACGTCTCGAGTCACTCATCAACGTAGAGCAAACGTTTGTCTATACTGCCGTTTGGTGGATAAAAATATCACCAGAAGACAACTCAACGATATGAGTTTGACGTTCATTGTATGAAGATGCAGAAATGGAATCATCTTATTATCTCAATTATAGTAAGAACTTCTAGTGAAGGCACTGAGTCGGGTCGGGGGAGAAAGACTCTGACGTTGAGTGGCCTTGTGTATAATATTCGATGACGATGAGGATAGCAAACTATCCAGTCTTAAAGATTTGTGATGACGGCTTCGTGTAAAGCTGAAAACACAGTCGTCGATTGATTTTCTGAAGTCGAAGGAAGCAATTGCACCAAGAGACAGTTCAGCCTGAGTGAAGCAACTGCCCAGAAATCTCCTTCACATTTCTTTTAAAGATCAGAATTAGGTCTATTAATCATTGAAGAGGTTGAACCACGCAAAAATAAGCAGAATAGCCTACTGCTAGTTACAATTTTCAAGAAAAAAACATTCACATGCTAAAAACTATAGGAAGCTTTAACAGACACGTTACCATCTCAGCTGCTAGAAATGTTGGGAGTAACAGAGTGCAAACTTTCTGATTTATAGCGAATGAAACGAGAAGGTGACAGTTTGACGAAACCACGCATCCTTCAAATGCATCCTTCAAATGCATCCTTCAATGCATATAAGTGGAGAGGAGAGGATGACATGGGCTGACTACGTGGAGGAGGAGGACACGCCCCTTTCATTACAGGGTCCAGCGGCCAAACATAATTCTGTTGATTAATGAAATACTAACGCTGAATCAACGTGTGCCAGTAAATAAGAGCTGATCGACTGTCTCGAGTGACCACAGTCCAATGCTCTCTCTCCCTCGAAGAGCAGATAAATCATTGACTTACAACGTCAACCCCATCGACCCAGACTAAGCTGGCGGTCAACGAAAGAAAAAGTTAAAGGCAAAATCAACAGCGGACGTGATCTCAGCTGCGTCCAAGTCGACTCAGAACGACCGAAGAAAATCTTCGCCGCGGAAACAGCGTGGCGCTGAGGCGGGAAATGGCAAAAACCAAAAGCGATTTGAGTGGAAAATGGACCAAAGAATAATGAGAAATGCTTCAATCATTGATGCAAATAAAATGACGATAATCGCCGGCGAAAACAAAGCGTGTCTGCCAAAATGCATTTGCATTTGCACAACTGTAGTCAAGCGTAGACCATCATTGAATCCAGCGGAGCGTGTTGCTTAACTGCAAACGTTATTCTAGGGTTGAATGATTGGCAAAAATTCACGACATTCATTCGACCTGCGTTCAAATCGGAAGATCACGTACTTCAGCATCTACATGTAACTTGTAAAACGATTATAATTTTTTAATAATAATATTTTTCTTTAATTAAACGCCTGCAAGACGCCCTGAGCTTTACATTTACAAGTTATGCAGTAATCTTATTTAAACTTAACTACTAACTGAACAAACGGCTTTGTGATTACACGGCGCTAATAGCAGCCTACAAAGCAAATCCGCCCAACGGGGGCTCGAACTCAATACCTCTCGCACTCTACGCCAGCGTGTTATCCATTGCGCTACCGACCCCCCCCCATCAGTTAGTGATACCCACAGATCTGTGACTTCAGACAGATGGAGATAGTTGTGCCTCATAGATATCCAGACATCGGTGACCCGTCAAAAGAGCGCCGACAAAAGAGCGACCGACAATAGAGCGCCGACAAAAGAGCGCCGACAAAAGAGCGCCGACAATAGGGCGCCGACAATAGGGCGCCGCTCTTAAAAGAAATAATATTGCGAACGAGACGGCCCAGAGGTGATAAAATAATTTTTTAAAAAGGCAAGAGATCCACCAACACAATCATTACTGTAATGCTCGACGAGATGTACAAGCTATATTTAAGAAGTATAAAGTAGGAATTTAATTAGAAGTTAAAACTACATTTGATGTCTAAACTAGCAATTTATTCAGAAGTTAAAACTACAGATAAGATATACAAAAGCAGATAATAATATGTAGGCCTATGCCTGCGAAGCGGACATTATATCCTATAACGTCTATTGAATAGGCCTATGTTTTCTCAGAAGTAGGCAGGCCTCCTTGCTAATGATTGTGAATAGTATAGATTCCTTGATTAGATCTAATTTGCTTATTTTATAACAAACTTATATCACATGATAACGACATTTCCAACCTCTCATGTTACCGCTATCTACATTCGGACGATTTGTTTAATTTAATTTTTAACACTTTTCCAGGCGCTCACAACATCTTCGGTGCTCGTATAAACACAAAACGACGTGTGAAATATTTAAGACATTAATTCCATATTGTCATCGTCGTTCAGCTGTTTATTTGCTCATAATATTATCGCCGCTAGGCCGACCCTTCAACGATGTTATTTATTTTAAGAGCGGCGCTCTTTTGTCGGTCGCTCTTTTGACGGGGTGCTCAGATATCGATGTTTAGTTTTCATTTCAAAGAAAATCCAAAGCAGTTTTTTCTTTCACGTAGGCCTACAACCGGTTTTTTCTAAAACGATTTTGTCTTAACTTTCCCTAGTGTCGCACACTGTCGAAAACAAAATAACAATTACGATAATGGGTCTAGCGATGGTTGACAGAAAAGACAGAGTTTAATATCTCTGCGTGTGAAACCATTAGTGAAGAAAAAAGATTTGGTGATTAGAAAGCGCTGTTGCGATTCATTCTTGGTGAACCAAGTCATTCATTGTCTGTTGTTTACCATCGCATTCTGCTTGTAATTGTGTTGCTTCATAGCAGAATAAAAACTGGAGCATCAAAACATAAAAAACATCAAAACATCAAAACATCAAAACATCAGAACATTAAAACATCAGAACATCAAAACATCAAAACATAAAAACATCAGAACAAAATGTAGAATGGTAGGAAATGAACCAAATCCATCTCTTGATCTTCAATCTTTTTCCAGTAACGATAGGCGGAACAATTTCTGCGCATCGCCTGTAAAACAATGTGACAGATCTTTGACAGCAAATCACTGCATGCAAATGCATGCAACTCTAATTTCATTATTGAATTCCTTTCGTGAAATCTGTGAACATCAGTTGAGAAGAGGTCGGAACGAGAGATCAGCTGCGGGAGAAAATCAAAGCTATGGATCAATTAGAAGGAACGAATTGTGGCAAATTCTGCAGACCTCCGTACAATCCATTCATCAGACATGCCAGTCTCAGCCGCCCCCACTTCCCCCACCCTCCCTCCCTCGACCACACCTACCCTTATTACAGTCAGCAGCAGCAGCAACAACAACAGAAGCAGCAGAAGGGTGACCCCTTGTGGCCGCACCACCCACTCCATCCTACCCACAATTAACTGCGGGGCGTCTCTCATTGTCTGCTCTCCATTTAATTACATCCGGTCTCTTTCTCTTCACGTCTTTCCGAGATCTCGTTTGCGACGGGTCTCTTACAAACGAAGTTCAACGGACGGACGGACGAACGGACGGACGGAAGGACGGACGGACGGACGGACGGACGGACGGACGGACGGACGGAGGTTGAGTCATTGGCAGAGTTAGGCAACAGATGCAGACTGAAGCATACACGCACAAACACACAAACACAAACACACAATTACACATCCTACATAAACAACACAGACACATGTGCCGAGTGAGGCAGTCAGTTATTATCGCAAACGCCTTCCATGTGGCTGTCTATCGGTCCAAAGTTGACCAGTCATTTGGCCATTCCGCCGGCAAGTCAGTCATTCAGTCGGTCGATCGGTCGGTCGGTCGGTCGGTCAGAATAAAAAATACTTATCCAGCCATTATAGAAAGATTTGTGTCCACATTAAACAAAGGCTTTGATTGTAATAATGGACATATCCGGACTGATAAAAATGCATTCTTGCACACTGAAGCTGTCGCTTGTTTCCTGCCGTTGTCGAATCCACACTGGCCCCAGAGTCTGGAAACGGATAGAGTTAGGAGCTGCTAAATTCCTCGTAAATCTTTCCAGTAAGACGAAAGAGGTTGGAAACAGCAACAAAAGTCACGAGAAGTCTTTTATCACGCATAAGATTTGGATACAGAATTTAGAATCAAGTTACACGCCAAGAAAATATTACTGGATTAACATTCGACAAAAACAAGACTCACGATAGCAGTTATGCTGCTGTTATTTCCAGCTGAACAGCTTTCATGCAAAGCTTTCGTTACTGCAAAGCACAGCTGTAATAATAATAGAGCGTCTAAGATGGGATCGACATTCGTGGACATCAACAGAAGGAAAGGGAGAGGCTGTGACTCCTAGGATTTAAGACCCATGATAGTCAAAGTTGATTTTTCAAGGAAGGCGACATGAATCTAACAATACACCGTAGGCCTATATCTTATACAGAACCTTGATGGCAATTTACACAGAACAGCGATGCACCATGATGGGCCGCACAGGAAAACAGCTTAAAGCACTCTGTACGGTCGGCAATGTAGCACGTGTCGCTATTTAATAACGGATTATAACACTGAGCATTAGTAGCCTAAGGACCTGGTCCTTATGATTATTTTATAGAAAGGTAAATATGCAAGAATTGCTAAGGTTTTGTCTCTCTCTCTCTCTCTCTCTCTCTCTCTCTCTCTCTCTCTCTCTCTCTCTGAATCTCTGAATCTCTGTCTGTTTCTGTCTCTGTCTCCGTATCTCTGTCTCTCTGCTTTCCATTTTCACTTGCAAAATCCATTCTCATAAGATAATCTCACATTGAAATTAAACTGTCATTTAATGCTATGCAAGAAATTCTTGACGGATACATTTCTTAAGAAGTCCATGCATGGATGAAAATGTACGTGTGACCTACATGCGTGTGCTTGTCTATTTCGAGCCATGTAATTATGTCTGCACGTATTTTTCTTTTCATGCTGGCTTGTTATAGACTTATAGTATACTTGGTTTCAGTGCAGACATGTGGTATACAATACAACAGCATACAAGCATAATTGAGTGTAGCACTCAAATGGAAGTATTGCTAAATGGCAAACCATGTCAAGTGATAATAACAGCCAATGAGAAGAAGGCAGAAGAAGAAGAAGAGGAGGAGGAGGAGGAGGAAGAAGAAGAAGAAGAAGAAGAAGAAGAAGAAGCGCGAGTTGGTACAATAACATGTCCCTGTCAATCTTCTCAATATCCTCCGAGTAACAGCTGGACATTGATTTTCCAAGCCACTCGTCACCGTAATAATATATCAAGTCCACTCTGGTCCTTTGTTAATACAACACCATTGCCATCAGTAACACATCCGAAATCGCAGCATGAACTCTCGTGTAGGCATATACCAAAGGCCAAGGATGCATGCTTCAGACGAAGAAGAAGACCCGTGATAAAAAAAATGGAATATCTAAATCAACTGACACAGAAAAATTCTAGAACCTGTGGCCCGCAAATTGCTGTCTTCGAATCGGAAAAACAGCTGAGAATATCTCGCACGCAGCTATCACGGTTGTTGACGCAGATGGTTAGAAAGCGAGGGAGATTATTGAGACTGGTGAACGACGTGTAGCACTAGAGACCACCACACGGTCTATATTGTGAGGCGGTGGTGGTGGCGTCAAGACTGTTCCCAGTGTGGCCACAGTTTCTACGTTAACGACTGAACGGTCAAAGTTGGTGGACGTTATTCTACGCCATTTGCTTGCTCGACATGTCCGACTATCTTTGGCCGATGCATGAGCTTCGTCTGTACTCGACCGACGACCAGCTGCTGCAGCTTTGACGATGACAGGATAGAAATATGGGCCGAGCAATAAAAGGAACATTACTTCTCATCACCGATCTTTATGACTGACAACGTCCGGTAACAAACATCGATCGAGGATTGAAGTCATCGGTTTCATCGATCTGCGATTTGACGATCAAAACAGATCAGATGCATGAAATCTCATCTCTCATGTTCGTTCACAGGACTTTGCCTCAAGTATCCGGTCTTGACCGAAATAGACTCGACTCATTCTAGGTGCACTCTTAGAACATATCTTATATCTTGTATCTCAAGACTGAAAACACTCATTTCCACAAATCCTGTCATCATTCTGGTTCCTCTTTTGTCTCTGTCGCCACTACAGAGGAGGCAATCATCATTCACACTAACGGATCTTTTTCTGATTGGATGCCTCCATGATGTTTGGAGCTTAGCCTGGAGCTAAATCTGACCTACGGTAGATTATCTGTCGAAAACTTTCATTTGAACAGACTGGTGCTTGATTCTTCTGAGCCAGTGCTTAAAGTGTGGAAAAATAAGTGCCTGGACGCCCCTTACCTTTCCAAAAGAAGTGCCTGGACGCCCCTTACTTTTCCAGACTGTGCTGGCCAATAAGTGGCAGGACGGCGTTCAGATTTTAAAATAAGTGCATGACCATCCAGCCACACTTGAAGCCCTGTTCTTAGCGGAAAGAAATCCGATGATGTCACTATGGGAAAGTCTTGCAGCAGTCTTGATCACAATTACCTCAGGCGTATGTTTTATTTAGATCCTACTTCAGCGTAGTTTTACTCGTGTAATCTAAGCAGCCGTAGTGAATAACTACTAACTCGCAGGGGTCTTTAAGACACACAGACAAATACCAAACAGAGCATCAAGAGTCAATGGATGAGTTCTTTGAATTTATAAACATCATTACTTATACATAACCTGCAACGCCCTCAGAAATATGGGTTTCAAAATCATGTGAGTAGCGCCATGAATTGTTTACGAGCAACCGTCGCTGACTTTTCAGCTGACGAGATGAAGTCTTTGTTTGATGGTGTGACGACAAATGTTGACGTGCAAGCGGGTATTAAAACGTTGCAGTCATCACTGGATGATGGTCGACCATTCTCTTATTATAATAACTATGACGATGTTAATCCATCCGCTGATAATATGTCCTTAATACGGGGATAAAATTCAGCGCTAAAGCGCTTAGCTGATAACAAATAGTCTAATGAAAATGAGAGAATCTATCGATCATCTTATCACATTCCGAGCATTATTGTTGGGTTTTGTGACAGTCACGATTGTACGCAGAGGGGGAGTGTGGGGTAGGAATGTACAAGGGGATAAATATGAACTAGTGTGGGGTAAGAATGTATAAGGGGGTAAATATGAGCTAGGATAATCTGGGACCACAGACGGTAACTCCTGAAAAACAGCGTCGTTTGGGGATCAGGAGGAAGGAGAGCAGGAGGAGCAGCAGTTACGAAGGAGGAGGATTGGCTGATTTAATATTGAAGGAGGAGGACGGAGGAGTGGAGAAGGAGGAGGAGGACGGAGGAGGAGGCTGAGGATTGGAGGAGGAGGAGGAGGACGGAGGAGGAGGCTGAGGATGCTGACCACATCATGCATAGTAATGATATTTTCAACTCTGTCCGGCGGTCGGTAGGTGGCCGCGAAACGTCAATGCACAGACATGAAGCGCCTCCTCCTCCTCCTTCTCCTGCTCGTCCTCCTCCTCCTCCTCCTACTTTTCCTCCTTCAGTTCCTCCTACTTCTTCTCATCCTCTTCTCCAGATATGAAAGCGGTCTTCGTTCGTCGTTGTCTTTCATGAAACATTTATGCTTCACAGCTGTCTCAGACCCACACGTCGCCATCACCATCTCCTCTCCTCTCCTATTCATCCCTTCAGCTCTCGCCACCAAGCCGCTCTCTTTATGCAGCTGCGAGTCCCCCCTCTCTCTCTCTCGCTCTCTCTCCGGCTTACCCAAAGCCACAATTATCATGCAATCCAGCATACCACCCGTCTTCTTCTTCTTATTCCAGCGGATATTATTGTTAACTCGAGTAAATCACGAGGACATTTTATGGTCACACGACTGCAAGAAAGACATTTGTCAGAATGCGACGAGAGGCAGAGAAGCAGGATTCCGCGGAGAGGGGAAGACGAGTAAAACGATCACTTTATCGATGTACTTCGTCTTCAGTCAAACATCTCCTCCACGTCAGAGTCGATCAAGCTTCACCCCCAAAGGAATCGCGAACAATTAAAGGCGTCATACGAAGAGCCGAGGAAAGGCTTTAATGCTCAAATTATTTTGATGATGAATGGTTAAATGGTTTTAATGGCTTCTTTCTTGAAGCGCAGGAAAATTACAGCGGATTTCTAAGCGAAGATTACACATTAAATCACCTCACAAACATGTTCGCCTACTTCACATTAGATCTAAATCACCTCACAAACATGTTTGCCTACTTCACACTAAATCACCTCACAAACATGTTTGCCTACTTCACATTAAATCACCTCACAAACATATTCGCCTACTTCACATTATATCACCTCACAAACATGTTCGCCTACTTCACATTAAATCACATGTTAAATCACCCCACAAACATGTTCGCCTGCTTCACATTAAATCACCTCTGCATACGAAGTGAACGAACGAGAGGAATGTTAATAAGCATCGGCTGGAGTGAAAATGGGCTTTTAGAAATGTCTATCACCTGTTCTCTAGAATTGATCAGTTCTTAATTAGGTCAAATTAATTATCCAAAAGTCAAAATGTATCACCTTTCAGCGAAGTAATAATTCACAGACTACCAACCATAGGCCTATTTATTTCTTTTGAATTATTAATTTATGCATAACTATGTAAGTGGCCAATGTTGTGTTAGTGCTCAGGGACATTTTGCATCAACTTCCTTAATGCGATATGCGACAAATGTGATCTCGAGTAGCAGTGAACCTAACGACCAACGTAAAGATGTCAAAAAGAAAGCTTTCACCTCAGCATGATCTCTGCAAAGAAGTGTGTCGAGACCCGACTCTTTATCGATGCAGTTGACTCTGGCTGAGCGAAGACATAAAAAGGGGTTAACGAACTTGCTGACAGTCTATCGTCGCAGGGTCGTTATACCATGATCGGCAAACTGCGGCAGCAAAAGAAGAGCGAGTGTAAGTTGAGCGTGAAGGGAAGCACTGCGCAATAAAACTCTGCTCCAATATCCATTCGGATTTTCTTCCGACGGCGGACGAGGTGTGACCCAGCTGCATGGCCATGGAAGGCGATTCCATCCGGTCCAGAGTACATAATATACACATCGCCTGCGCTCGAGTGTTGGGGGAGTGAAACGGAAATAAGCGGAAAAACAAGTGCCTTGAAGATTTTCTGTATCGATAACAGAGCAGGTGGTTTTTCCCGTGTCACGAAAGCTGTTGTGGGGGAGAGCGAGCGAAGGCGGACGCTATAAGCGTTGTGGGTCAAATCCGGGCAACGACGGCTTAACAGGATGGAAAGGATTCTAAGGAGCAGGTGGACGAGTGTGAGAAGGAAAGATGGAGAGACAGAGGGAGAAAGGTGCAGAAAGAGCGAGAAAGAAACAGCAAGAGAGAAGGTAGAAACAAGAGAGAAATATTGAGAAAGAGAACGAGAGATTAAGTCATAGAAAGAGAGAGCAGATGCAGAGAGGGCTACACGGAAAAAGAGAATGAAAGAGAGATGGATGAAGAGAAAGAGAAAGGCAGAGAGAGAGAGAGAGAGAGAGAGAGAGAGAGAGAGAGAGAGTGAAAGTGAGGGAGCGAGAGATGGGGAGAGGAAGAAAGAGTGAGAGTAAAATACAGGAGATGGAGGCTGTACATATATGACGTGTGTGTCCATGAAGAATCATCGCAGATGAAGATGATGATGAAGATGATGATGAAGATGATGATGAAGATGATGATGACGATGATGAAAAAGATGCCATTCTTTGACCGGACCGTAGCGAAGGAACGGAAGCAAATACGAAGATACAGCAGCAGCAGCAGCAGCAGCAGCAGCAGCAGCAGCAGCAGCAGCAGCAGCAGCAGCAGCAGCAGCAGCAGCAGCAGCAGCAGCAGCAGCAGCAGCAGCAGCATTGAGTCTGTTGCTGTTGTAGTGAATGTTATTGGTGCATCGGGAGAGCGATGATTGTCTATAAAAGGTGAGGACTGACAGGTGCGAGTGTAGACTTTGGTATTTAGAGAAGACACCGGACAAATGACGATGCTGTACGCATGATTACAAGCACAGACAAATTTTCTCAAAGTAAACGTATACTCTGCTCTCATAATACATTCATAAGACATTCACAGTGCATTCATAAGACATTTATAAGACATTCATTTGACATTCCTAAGACATTCATTTGACATTCCTAAGACATTCATTTGACATTCCTGAGACATTCCTAAGACATTCATTTGACATTCATAGGACATTCATAGGACATTCATAATACATTCATAATACATTCATAAGACATTCAATTGACATTAGATGTCATTCTCAGAATGAACAACTGAATACATCGATCCGAATGAAGGAGTAGCAGGGGCAGGAGATGGTTGAATGGTGACACCGCTGACGCAAAGATCAGAAGGACGTGAGTTCGATATTAACCATCATCCGTGTAGGCCACCTAGTGGGCTGAACATTGAAAGAGATGAGCGCCTTGCAGTCTGCCAAACAATTAATTATTCAGCTCATGTTAAGTTTGTCATTATCAACACTAATTCAATTCCAATCTTGCTGTGTGCCTGCTATTTTAATTTAACAAAGCAGATATTCTTTAGCACAATGTCTGTCGCTTTCAGCATACTTTTCTCCTCCATTGCCTGAAAGAAATTTCAGAACAATAATATTACTGAAATAAAACAAAATTTATGTTCTCCATTGGAGGATTTATGATCACCTCTGAATGCACCAAGGGATCTATTTTTCCGAGAACCATGCTTACCCACTTGAGAAACAGCCAATAAACCATTCTAAAAAGAAGTTCAAGAACTGTTTACGTCACCCACTCGTCTGGAATAATACATCACCACCGACCGCAAAACAGACGTTAAATCTACCACCGCAGAAGAATTATTAAAGCATCAATGTCTCGTGAAACCAACACAAAAACTAAAATTTACAGGAGACTTATTCCGAGCAAGACTTTTCTTTCTGTTTAGTCATCCGTGTCTTTGCAATTCAACGGTCCGTTCATGCGTGACGTGACTCCAACCGACAATTGACATGACATTTTAGATCTCCTCACGAGACCAATTACAGCAAACAACGCCTTTACTCGACGTCGCCATGCACCGCAATGCAATGCAATGCAATGCAATGCAATGCAATGCAATGCAACTGCAATGCAATGCAATGCAATGCAACTGCAATGCAATGCAATGCAATGCAATGCAATGCAATGCAATGCAACTGCAATGCAATGCAATGCAATGCAATGCAATGCAACTGCAATGATCGAGCTTTTCGTTATGAACGCCACAACGCCAGGATCCTCAATCAGGATTTTCGCGGTCACTGTCAGAATTCCTACCGGATTAAAGCAATAAGCAGCACAACATACCATCACCGCATTTTATACACGCAGCGCATCATAGCCATCTATTTGTTCATCTGTCTGTCATAAGTCAGGTCATAATTATTATTATTATGTTCTGCTTATTATAATAAGACACGCATGATTATCACAGTCAGCCTTTGCACGCAGTTTATAACGGAGCTTATTCTTTGACATAAATCAATCTCTCTAAGATCATTATTACTGACGTGATTCCATCTTTATACGCCTTTTATGGTTTCCCGAGAATTGAGTCAGTAGGTGCAGCTGAACGCATATGACCCTAGTGGCATAAGCTTGTGCTTTTGTCAAACGATAATATATCTTCTCTTCATCTAAACCAAAAACAGTAAAGACTCTGATAATCAGATTATTAATAATAACTAATTCTTCTCATCTGCCCTTGCAGCATCTTATACTGCAGGCAGCGCAGCGAAGACTAGCGTCTATAGCAAAAAAGCAAAACCCAGTTCTGTGCAAATTTCTAGCAGTGTGTCATTCATACGATATACATGTAGGAGAGCATCGATACACGTGTCGCTATGTACAACTGTACATATATGAGGTGAGAAATAATCGAATGCACATGTGCTAGAACGACATCAGAAGACATGGCAGGTGACATTCAACCCTGGTCACGACGTTTCATTCCGTTGACACCAGGTGGCAGCAGTAGTAGCAGCAGAGGGAGGAGTAGAAGGAGAAGGAGGAGGAGAAGGAGGAGGAGGAGAAGGTGGAAGAGGAGAAGGAGAAGGAGGAGGAAAAGGAGGAGGATAATGATGAGGAGGAGAAGGAGGAGGAGGAAGAGGAGAAGGAGAAGGAGAAGAAGGAGAGGGAGAAGGAGAGGGAGGATGAATAGGAGGAGGATGAGATGGAGGAGGAGGCGGTGCAGTGGTGCACATGTATGTCACGTCTCAGATGATCTTCACCCATCTTCGAAACAATAATTTCTCTGATGTCAACAGCGACATCTTCTCATCTAAGTCGGCATCTAATACTACTAATACGACTACTACTATACTACTATGACTACTACTACTACTACTAATACTACTACTGCTACATGGACAATCAGCCGTCTAAATGACATCCACCGTTCGTCCTTCCGTCCATCCATTCGTGTGTCTGTCTGTCTGTCCGTCTTTCTCTCCATCCGTCTGTCTATTCGTCCATCATTCTGTCCGGCGTCGACCTGTCATCGTCAGAAGATGCAGAATAATATTCTGTGTTATGTTGAGAAGATGCAGCAACTAATGAACGCGAGCCACGAATCGGAACAGGAAACGACAGCAACGCATGAATGGAATGATGCGGTCAGCCTTCTTTGTCTTCAGTCATATTATTATTCGCATATTTATGTCTGCATTGTTTATATCGGCATCATTATTCGACGTCTAATATTACTCCAGCATTGAAAAACAAAACGAATTCTTCGACTGTCTGAAAGAAAGTCAGCAACAGTAGACGTCTTGCTGATCACAATAATAATAATAATAATAATAATAATAATAATAATAATAATAATAATAATAATAATAATAATAATAATATTTGTCAAGACACCTGGAGGTCTTGGACTGAATGACCACGTTACGTAGCAATGTTCAAAAGGAGCATAGACATTAGCTTGTAAATGACTTTGTCATTTTCTTTTGAAAAATAAATGTGTGTTATAATAATAATAATAATAATAATAATAATAATAATAATAATAATAATAATAATAATAATAATAATAATAATTGGGGACGAGAACCTATAAAAAAGCTTTTACTATTTATTGTTTTTAAAGCCTGAGGGATCATTTATACCTCGGGCGCAAAAATAATAATAATAATAATAATAATAATAATATTAATAATAATAATATTAAGTATATTATAATACTCTGCTCCAATCAGTTAGAGTAGGTCTACAACAGAAGCACACATCTCTTTGACCGTTTCTTGAGCTTCTGAAATTGACCGAAGATGCTCAATAACTTGCAGATAATAATATCTAATTAATTATATGTTTAAAAAATATCCCGACTGAGACTGTAAAACTGACACGTATACTACAACGTTTCTATAGAGACTGCGCAGATGCGAGACAGAGAGAGAGACACACAGACACAGAGACAGAGACAGATACGGAGACAGATACGCAGAGAGAGACAGACACGGAGAGAGAGACAGACAGACAGACAGAGAGATGGAGTAGAGGGTCGGCGAGCCGCCTTGTGGCCACTCAGTTAATAGGTATAGTCGGGCAATCAATCAATCAATTGGCCAATCTCTCCGTCGCCGACATTTGTCATTCGTCTGTTCGCGCGCTCTTCATGCTTCGACGGTCAGTCGAACTACTGGGTCAGGAATCGGGCGTCTGTGATTCCGAGCAGTCAGGTCTCGGCGGATTTATATGCAGCCCGACCAGTCAGTGGAGATTATCACTGCATATCAAGTCTAAGAGAGACAAAGGGAGAGAGGTGGAGAGACAGACGGACAGAGGGAGGGACACAGAGAGACCGAGAAAGACAAGGAGAGAGACAGAGAGAGACAGATAGACCGACGGACGGACTGACGGACGGAGAGCGTAGGTGGGAGGATACACGCGGTTGACTTTCATTCGTTAGATTTATGATCCTATATTTTACACGACTCATGTCTAAATAATCTTTGGCTTCTTGGAGACATCGCTCATTCTTCCCTCTCCATAATAAATTCTCCTTTAGAATTCATTTCTCCTTCCCCCTCCTCCGAAGAAGAGGAAGAAGCGGTATTTACTTCTTCGGCTGACGTTTCCTTCAAAGACTGATCCACATGGCAATCCATCTTGCAGATAAGAAGTCATCTTATAAGCTGGACGACCGTCTGCTTCTGCCAGCTACCATTGCAGATGGTCTCTAATCTCTACAACCCTATCTCATGCAGCTTCCATCTTGTAGCCCTGTACAGTCTGACAATCACATTTATATTCTGCAAATTGAGTAGACTCAGAATCGAGTAAGTAAGTGAGTAGAGATATTGATTTCATCTCATAACCAGAAACGCTCAGAGACTTTAGAAATCCACCAAAAGCTATTAAAAGTTTTTTCCGGTATTCATAAACTAGAGTCCAAAAGGTTCCAATAAATCAGACTGTCTATAATAATATAGACAACATTGACAACATTGACTCATAAACACAAATCCATCGATCAAAAGCCTCTCTTCATAGGCAAAGCACAACCGCGAAACGCTGCCAGGATAACTTTGCCATAATAGCCATTCTATTTCCAATCTTTATCCAGACACTTACAATGTAGGTCTACTGCAACGATTCTTTAAATACCTCACAGCAGTTCTGCCAGCATCAATATTCACATCGTGTTAAATGCAATTAGGATGGAACCGTATTTAGCAGTGAAAACAATGTATAGAAGGATGTCCCCTGCAGACCTAATGCGTTCATTTGCGATTTATACCTAGAAATCACTACAGCGCCCCTGAGTAGTCTAAAGATCTTTAATGGGCGCTATATAAATTTTCGTGATTGATTTCTAGTTCATTGATTCACAATATTTGACCGAAATTCGTTAGACGAAACGGATCTGTGTGTAAGTAAAACGAAATGCGTTGCTGAAATCAATGAAACGTTATGAGAAGAATTATGTTCCAAAAACTGCAGCTAATAACATTTGAATTAAAAATCGCCAATTAATGCGAGCGATAAAGCCATGGATTTCTATCTCTACAATGTCGAATCATTAATATATATAGGACAAAATAAACTACATTGGCAATTATTGCCGCGTTGTCTGCAGCAGGCTTGCAGTATTCTATCCGTACCAATGTACGATGTGCTGCTAATAGGCATGCTATTAGCAATCACAGTGCATTGTGTTATTAGTAGCATGCTGCTATTAGTAGCCTTGCAACGTATGCTTTGCTGCCTGTGAATGCTATTGTAAGATGCCATGGATGCCCTGCTAGAGATAACAGTTACTGTGCACTACAGTACTGTTAGAGAAAAGAAATAAGGCCAAGAGGCTATCAATGCATTATAAACCGAGATTAATTTAAATGAGCTGCTGGTTATATACTGCGAAGGAGTTCAGTTAAAAGTCTGTATTATCGGTTCAACAACTACAATGCTTAGAACTGATTAGAAACGATTCAACGTTTCGCTGCTGCTGCTACTGTTGCTGCTGTTGTTACTGTTACTGCTGTTGCTATTGCTGCTGCTGTTGCTGCTGTTGCTGCTGCTGTTGCTACTATTGCTCCTGCTGCTACTGTTGCTGTTGCTGCTGTTGCTGCTGCTGTTGCTGCGTCATGATCCCACATACCAACAGATGCAGCGACACTCGATCAATGCAAATCGTGACTCTCTTCTAACAAGACGACACCACCGTCTATCTCATCGTCTATCTCATATACCATAGTATGAGAAGTCTTCCATGCTGCTGCTGCTGGTGTTGGTGGTGGTGGTGGTGGTGGTGTTGGTGTTGCTCGGCCATTGACTTTGGAATTCGGTTGCTGTTCAAATCCATTCATTCATTGTCGGTTCTTTCACGTCATCCGTCCTTCAACTTAAGAATTATCGCTTTCAACTCTTTCACCTTTCGTGACCTCGATTCCACATTCTCTCTTACCTTTCCAACTCAACTTAATTTTTTCTTATTTTGCTCTATTCCTTGTTCTTCATCTTCTTCTTCTTCTTCTTCTTCTTCTTCTTCTTCTTCTTCTTATTATTATTATTATTATTATTATTATTATTATTATTATTATTATTATTATATATTATATTTTATTTTATTTTTTAAAAATTTTATTATTATTATTATTATTATTATTATTATTATTATTATTATTATTATTATTATTATTATTATTATAATTATTATTATTATTATTATTATTATTATTATTATTATTATTTATTTTTATTTTATTATTATTATTATTATTATTATTATTATTATTATTATTATTATTATTATTATTATTATTATTGTTATTGTTGTTGTTGTTGTTGTTGTTGTTGTTGTTCTTCTTCTTCTTCTTCTTCTTCTTCTTCTTCTTCTTCTTCTTCTTCTTCTTCTTCTTCTCAATGAATATAAATCGATATTTCATCTCATCAACATCTTCTCTCTCGTATTTATGTTGCTGGCGCTATAGAAGTCTGTCGATTGGATTGGAGATTGGATTCATCCAATTACATCGGTGAATATAAAAAATTAGTTTCATATTTTTAAGTTTCTGTAAATTAATTTCCTTTCGTTCTTCGATATCGTCCGCCAAACAACCACAAAGAATGCGATTCTCGAATCCGCAACAGCGCGAACTGTTTAACACTTTACCGCCGACCTGAACTGGAACTACAGCGGGTTTTTGTAGACTTTCGTTGTTAAAGAGTTAAACAGTAATTAAATTCGGAAACCTCTTGTTATTTTTGTCAGAGAATTCCAGTTTAGTTGACACCAGAGACACCAAAAACCACGGATTTCGTTTTAATTTAGAAAATTTAGATCATACCGAAAACCGGTATGGCATATCATGCACGTATCTGCAATTCCAGACATTTTGCTCTTCCAGGCCTGGATTATATACCTGGAGTGACCTTTTCACTTCCCACTGTTTACGCAGGAAAATAAGAACCCCCCCAAATTAACCCAAAGCACAATACGGACAGGCTCCAGAAACCCATTCAGAAACCCATTCAAAGGGCCATACTGAAAATATGGCGATGCCTATTCACTTTTTAATCAATGTATGATTATAAGCTTTCTATGTTCAATGTGCCTCCGCAATTGAAAGAATGGAGTAATCAAGTGTTGTGCTTATCAAGCGATCGCTGATTCTACGTTATTTAACAGTTTAAGTGAAATGCTGACGAATCCAGGAGACGAAGACTGACTGAGTTGTGAACAGAATCAGGTTGAAACAGGTCGAAGGATTTTTATAATCATATCAAAATATCTGACATCAAGTAAAACAATTTCTTTAACTCTGTTTCATTCTCCATTATTCACTCATCACAATCACCGACAGTGACACTACTGCAATAATTATTAACAATAATTATTGTCTCTCTAAGTTGCGTCTGTGTCAGCTTAGTAGGGTAGTCTACATCCAATAATCGAAATTGATCGATTGATTTATTTGATTCATTGACTCATTGATTTGATTGATTGACTACGAAATGGTGGATGATGACTAAGTTAGAAAATGCGATGCAGTTGGTCGTGGGAGGACGCGGAGGAGAGGGAGGAGAGGGAGGAGAGAGAGGAGGAGGAGGAGGAGGAGAGGGAGGAGAGAGGAGGAGGATGGGGAGGAGAGGAGGATGGATTCAACGCTTTGACCAGTAGCACACAACAAAAATAATGCAAGTTCGATTGTTCGTCTGTCAATGCTCGCTTCATCAACCCTACGCATTTCATTATTATAATCATTACTAGAAGAATTTCGATACATGGAGGGAAAGGCGCCGTCATCAAACGCACCACAGCTGCTGATGATGCTGCTGATGATGATGATGATGATGATGATGCTGATGCTGCTGATGCTGCTGATGCTGCTGCTGATGATGATGATGCTGCTGATGATGTTGTCACCGTTGCATCGTTCGCCGATGGCAGCAGAATAGCAAACAAGGTTGTCATTAGATGTCATCAGTATTCAAATCTGCTTATCAGTGCAGCACGTGCTGATACATACATGTATGCCGATACATATATGTATGTCGATACATACATGTATGCCGATACATACATGTATGTCGATACATACATGCACAATTGTACACGTATGGATGGAATTGACAATCGACAAAAACGAGAGAGACACACTACATGCGCAGTCGATGAGATGCATTCACTTCTCTCAACGAAAGACAGACCACGTGACCATCCATCGCTGCAAGGCGCCCTTGTAGCGTCATGGCCGCCATAAATCGTTGTTATCATTGTAGTTGTCATCATCATCATCATCATCATCATCATCATCATCATCATCATCATCATCATCACCACCACCACCATCATCATCATCATCATCATCATCATCATCATCATCATCATCATCATCATCATCATCATCATCATCATCATCACCACCACCACCACCACCACCACCACCACCACCACCACCATCATCATCATCATCATCATCATCATCATCATCATCATCAGCATCAGCATCATCATCATCATCATCATCATCATCATCATCAGCATCATCATCATCATCACCACCACCACCACCATCAATCATCATCATCATCATCATCATCATCATCATCACCACCACCACCACCACCACCACCACCATCATCATCATCATCATCATCATCATCATCATCATCATCATCATCATCATCATCATCATCATCATCATCATCATCATCATCATCATCATCATCATCATCGCCATCGCCAACGCCATCTCTCTCTCTATATGTGCCCCTCCCTTTCTCCCATCGCTTTGTCTCTGTCTGTCTCTCTTTCTTTCCGTATTTGTTTGTCTGTATGTTTTTCTCTCTTTCTATATGCGCCCCTCCCTTTCTCTTCTACTTCCTTTTATCTTCCTCTCTCTTTTCTCTGTGTCTCTTTTCTCTATCTATCTTTGTCCCTGTCCCAGTCCAGGTTCATATCTCTGTCTCCATGTCTGTCTGTTTCTGTCTGGCTGTCTGCCTGCCTGCCTGCCTGTCTGTCTGTCTGTCTGTCTCTCTATCTCTCTTTCTAACCTCCAATCTCTAAGTCCTTCGCTTGTGTTCGGCCAAACAAAAATCCAACCGATGACAAAAAATTTCTGTAACATCTGCAACGAAATTCGACAGCATCTCTGAGTTCCATTAAAAAATAGTCGTGGATGAAAATTCCTGCGGCATTTTCACTCACTAGGTTGTCTTCGAATTACTGCACACGGTGTTGGTGAGCTCTGGGAGACAATCAATAACGCTGCTGAAGCCCCGCGGCGATTGCTGGCTCACAGTATTGCAGAGAAAATGGTTCATCATCAATTCATGTTGCACACGATGAACTTCTTTGCATTACGAATAATCCTCAATCGTCACAATAAACTCCAACAAAACGAAAAGAGAGATAAAATTAATGAGAAAAAATTCAACATGAGCTGATTAAGGTCAGTCTTTTGGCTACATGCGCTGCTCATAACATCTAGCATCATGTGCTGCTCATAACATCTAGCATCCAGAGTTTCAGTCAACAGAGCTGACCATATAAACAGGAGCATCAGCAATTTTGAACTGTCTGAAGTGGGTTGGCAGTACCGGGTAAACATTATACAAACAACTAAGGCGCATATAAGCCATGCAACAGCCACATTATCCATATACTGCAGGCAACAAACGTTTGAGCCATATGAACCATGCAGTACGAATATCTTTTCCTGAAGTATGGAGGGTCCAATGACAAGCCTAATTATGACTCGATTTAAAGTCATTAGCCTAAATAACACAGAAACATTTCGCATCAACGGTTTACAAAACGCAAACATTAC
The DNA here is from genome assembly GCA_949752735.1 of Lumbricus terrestris. Lineage (NCBI taxonomy): Eukaryota > Metazoa > Annelida > Clitellata > Crassiclitellata > Lumbricidae > Lumbricus > Lumbricus terrestris. Next base: position 47,243,174 of record OX457046.1, on the reverse strand, counting down.
GGATACGAAGAAAGCAGTAGAATAAATGGCTAAAACAATAATAATTATTATTGAGTATTGAATGTCTTGCGTAAAGATTTGCACTGAAGCCAGTTTATAGCCTACATCTCACCTTGAGACTGAGTTTTATTGCCACAATTTAGTTTAGACAAACAGGAATTCCCGTCTCTTAAAAATGGCACAGCAACTTTCCGATTTTTTTGCTACCTACACTGTACTGCAGCACAAACCATGACAATAAGACCTAAGTGAACTTTTTGGCATGCAGAAGCTCTAAGAGCAAAAGAGTTTACCAAGAGAGTATTATTAACAATTATATTCATTATTTTCACAATGAATCATTTATAAAGAAATAATTCTACAAAGGAAGATAAATTCTACAAATGATTCGCAATCGAAAACTCCAATCTATAAAGCAGGGGTTATTTTAAGGAATTTTCTCAACTGCACATAAATGACGTGTTTTGAGACTGGACATTAGAAAGTCCTTGACCACTGTTTTATGACCAGGGATTTGTCCCCCCAAGCGAGTGTTTAATCTAGTCCCGCTCCTCTGGGGGGAATTCAGGTTTCTGGGGGGGAGACAATTGAGCGTCCGAAGGACGCTCGTGAGGCGCGTAGCGCCGAGACCGGGAGGAGGATGGGTATGTGCCCCCTCCCCATGAGAAACGTTTTGAATTTCCACATTGCAATGGCAGCATTTTAAGGTGTCATCTTCACAAAATACCTGAACTTTCTTAGAG
>OX457046.1:47202064-47237064 GCA_949752735.1 Lumbricus terrestris | reverse complement strand
CTGGTAGAAGACAGATAAATTACTCGTAATCGTAATCGTAATGGTAAACTCGAAATTTCTAAAGCGCCACTCGAAAGCCAAGCGCAGGGCACCAGCTTATTCACGAGCGCTGCGTTGCGTTAGAAGGGTTGTCCGTGAGAGTCGTCCGTGGTGGTCCGGGTCGAGTTACCATAGGATAAGAGGGGCGGAACAGGTACTAAGGCGGGTGTCGTCTGGGCCGGGAATTGGAGGGTGGAGGATCAGATGAGATAGGGTAAGAGTTCGTGAAAAGGATGTTTACTAAGCGCCGTAGCGCAAGCGGGTGCCCATTCAAAGTAAAGGAGTCAACAACGGAGACGGTTCGACACAATGTCTGACCGAAGAGCTGGTAAGATAGGCCAGGAGTCTCTATCGAAACCAGGCGCATGTCGTGCGATACATTTTTTAGATGACGGCCAAAATGACCGACCGGATGAAAACTGTGTATTTTAATTTTGAATCAGACTCTTGTAATGATCATGTTACACGAATCTGATTGAAAATCAAAACACATAGCCTAATTTTGAACCGATCGGTAATTTTTTGCTGTTATCCAGAAAATGTATCGTGCGAAATGCGCCTGATTTCGATAGAGCACTTCACCTCGTAAAACTCGACGAGAGTCTAAGTCGGGGACAGGGAGACAGAGATCAGGTAAGTATGCTGGAGCACTACTTAGTGAGACACCGACAGACTAGTGCAGCTGCTATTCTGTAGCGAGATGCGTTGCGAGGCTGGAAGCCAGTGCAAAACATCACGCATGTAAGCAGAAATCTGAGCATATTTCGGAATATGACCAGTAAGCCGAGCAGCCGTGCAAAGAACCCGGTTAAGACGCTTTATTGAGCCAGATGTGTGACCAGCAAGAACCGAGCAGCAATGATCAACTCTGCTGGAATCGCAGGACAACACGCAACAGTTACTGACGGAGCTGCATGTTAGTAGCAGCTTCGTGTTACCAGGTTGGCATGTAATGTAATGTAATGTAAATCTTCGAGAATTTCTCAGCGCCCACAAAAGCCACGTCAGGGAGACCAGCTTATTCACCGGCGCTATATCAAATCAAATCCGCAATAGCCAGAGCTGCCGTTTTCGTTCCGGTGCCCGGTCAAAATCCGGGGAGGTCAAGCCGAGGAGACAGCGTGGTGCTACGGTGGTTGTCGGTGATGGTGGTGGTTGGGTGATGGAACCTGATTGGAATCTGGATAGGATAGGTTGAAGAGTTCGGTTTTCAGTCGTGAATGGAATGCAGCAGAGGAGAGTGCAAGCGGAGGAGAGGTTGAATTATTGTTTGGAGGTGAGACTGCAGGAGAGATAGGAGGGTGAGCGAACATGCGGAGGTATGTTGGGAGTCCGTTCCACAGAGCTGGTGCAGCATAGACTAAGGAGCGGTCGCAGAATTTCAGAGAGGATGATACTGGAGGCCGAGAGAGAGAAAGATATGATGATGAGCGCGTAGACCTGTGCGGTTGGATGGTGATTAGTTGACGAATGTAGGAGGGCTGAGAGGTTTGAAGAGCGTTGTAGGTTAGAGAAACAATTTTGTAATGGATGCGCTGAGAAACTTTTAGCCAATGAAGAGACTTGAGAACAGGGGTTATGTGGTTATGTTTGGGCGTCTTAGTGACTGCGCGGGCAAGAGCATTCTGGATAGTTTGGAGGCGTTTAATTTGAAGAGAATCTATTTCATGGAAGAGCGAATTGCAGTAGTCGAGTTTGGAATGAACTATTGAGGTGGCTATTGTGCAGGCGGTCTTGTAATTTAGAATTGGACGCAATCGACGGAGGTCGCGGATGTGCATATAGCAGGTGCGGGATAACTGGGTGATGTGGTCAGAAAAAGTAAGGTTTTTGTCAAAAATTACTCCGAGATTGCGGACAGGAGAAGAGTATGGCGTAGGAAGAGTTGGGTCTGTTTGAGAAAAGTCAGAAGGATAGTCTAGTTTGTTTAATTGCTCGCGTAGGCCAATGATGAGAAATTCTGTTTTTGAGGGGTTGAGGCAGAGCAGATTAGCGGTCATCCAGGCTGAAATCTGAGTGATTGTGTTACGTAGCTGGTTTAGTGCGTCTGAGAAGGAGCGAGGGAAGAAAGATATGAATAGTTGAGTGTCGTCGGCATAGAGGTGATGATCAGCAGAGGATGATGAAATGAGTTTGCTGAGTGGGGAGCAGAGCCCTGCGCCGGCCGCGCCGCGCCGCCGCCGCCGACACTTTGTGGGCGCCGCCGCCGCCGATTTTTTTGAGTCGGCGCGCCGACGCCGCCGCCGCCGAAAATTTGTCGGCGCGCCGCCGATGCCACGTGGATTCGGTCATTTTTTTTCGTTGCATTTTTCATCTTTTGCATGATTTTGCGAAAAACATTGCTGCGTCAGTGAAAATAGAATCTTTCTCTCATCTAGGCCTACTTCGATTTTCCTGGCAACACCGTTTTTACATCAATGCTATGAAACCTATGAAGCTACCTATTCGTTTGGATTTTCGAAAAGTGCGCTTAACGTTTAAACTTTTGTTGATTTTGTGATTCGATTTGACTTATGGCATCAACAAAGGTAAAAAGAACTCCAGGTATGCCTAAGTGAATGCTATGCCGTGTGTGCGTTCCTGCCTGATAGTCCGCTAGGATGGAACAGAACCGTCTGCCCTCTAGTATTAGGATACACGTTACTATTACGTTGCAAAGAGGTGGCGCTCTGCAATTTTATGTAGGCGATTGGTCGTGTCTACAGGCTTGTGATTCTCCATTGCCGGTCAGTTATTACCAAATTCCTATTTTTCTCACCAGTATGAAACTCCTACGCTGTAAGTGACCTATGTAAAATTGGTGATTAATTAAGCTTTCGAACATTAATAGGCCTGTCTATATGCACAATAGAGTAATGTTAGGCAAATGGCCAATAGATCATATTTTGTCAGCAATTTGAGCAACGTCTCACAAATGGGATCAGATTAGGAAAATAAGAACATGTTCCGCATAAAACAAGTGTAACTTAGGGTGACTTGGCTTGCTTAGATTGAAAGACTTGTGCATAGCAATTGGGTTTAAAGAAGATGCCAATAGTTTCGCGTGGAAGTCGTTCGGATTAGTGGCCGATAAATAAAAAAGGTGGTGAATTCTAATCAAGTTTGCTACTCAGTGTGCTTTGACAATGGAAAACTAAAAATTGCACGCACCCTCATCTGTCGATAAGATTGCATGATAACTCCCACTTTGAGGCAGACAAACATTTCTACGGAAACACAGTACGTATGTATGTGTGTATGTACGTACGTGCGTGCGTGCGTACGTACGTATGTATGCATGCATGTATGTATGTATGTATGTATGTATGTATGTATGTATGCATGCATGCATGCATGCATGTATGCATATAATCTATGTATGTAAGTATGCATGTATGTGTGTATGTATGCATGTTTGCATGCATGCACCTATACAATTTCTGCAGTTCGCGTCAAGAAAAATGGGCCTCTAGAATTTTGACGGGTCATAAGGCTGGTCAGGAGTAAACAGGCAGGTAGCGCCGCCACTGCGCAAACAGTCCATTAAATGTTATTAGTAGGTTAAGTAAGCTGGAAGCCTGAATTTGAAAACATTGTCACGTGGATTTTAAATCAACCCTTTATAGAATTTTATTATTGAACGTCTAATCTTAGAATTATTGTTTCTCGTGAATATTAATTTAAGACCAGGTAATTGCCAAAAAGTAATTGCTGATCACCGATATCTTTATAACATATGTTACTTGTGTAACATATTTTAAAAGAAGTAGGCTATGCGACGTTGGAGCACTTATCCCACGACGCCGCGCCGCGCCGCCGGCGCCGACATCTAAAGGGCGCCGCCGCCGCCGATTTTTGTATGTCGGCGCGCCGCCGCCGCCGACCAAAAATGACCGGCGCGCCGCCGCCGACACTCTCAAGTCGGCGCAGAGCTCTGGTGGGGAGGTATAGAGAATGAACAGGAGAGGACCAAGGACTGAACCTTGAGGGACACCACAGGTGAGGATTTGTTGATTAGATGAGTGACCAGAAGCGCTAACGATGAAAGAGCGTGAGGAAAGGTATGATTTGATCCATGAGAGGGCAGTGCCAGAGATTCCAAAGACAGAGGAGAGGCGATTGAGAAGAATAGCATGATCTATTGTGTCAAAGGCTGCAGAGATGTCTAAGAGGCACAGAGATGTCTAAGAGGCACACATGCTGTGCTAGACTAAGTTCCTTGTCAACTGTCACTTCAAGGTGGCGGACGGTATGCGATAAAGCAATATGCAGCAATAATTTATGCAGTTGACAGCAAAATCTAAGAAAAATTACAGATGCAAAGCAAAGCAAACTGAAAAAATGAAATGTATGGGTTTAACGACTCTTTTCCATTACGAAGATGATATCAGCGTCGACTCCACGTTTATATTGCGACCGAGCAACCCGCAGTATGTAAAGATCCGACCGGGGAATCGAACCCGCGTCGCCGGCGCGGCGAGCGGGCTACAACCCACTCGGCCACCCAGGATCCTCGCAAAGCAAACTTAGAATATAAAATAATTAATATTTAAAAGCCTGAATGAAACTGAGGTGGGTTTTATCCTTAGGGTCTACATGCAGACTAAACCGGATATAACATTAATGTTTGCGAATTTAAATTCATCTGTAATGTATTGCATGAATTATTCCTTGATGAGGAACATTGAAACGAAGAATAACAATAATAAATTATTGCATGTCGGTGGTGAAACCTTAATCGTCCATCCTGTCGTTATTTTGTGTTCGTTTCATTCACTTGGTGGCGCCACACTATCCACTTGCAGCCATTTTAAACAGCTGCACAGTCGCCAGTCGCCAATGCTCGTACGAACTCCGCCACTGTTCATACCTTGGCAGTGCCAGACCCAAGGCTAGAGGAGAAAGGAGGGCGTCACTGATCATCCTGGCTATGCAGCCATATGCATCGAAATTCACACACATAGTATGTTGAGATATGAAATTGGACGGACTTTTACCACCTGCAGATAATATTATTTTTTAGCCAAAAAGAATACTCTGGATAATTATTATGATGTAACAGAATTATTGCCATTCGATTGAGATTTTATTTTTTCTCAGGAATTCTTTGTTTGTTAGGCAATGATATTATTGTCGTTTGACCGAACGTTTTGACAATATTTTACAGTCGACCCAGAAACTTGTGAACTGTTTTTCATCCATTATTCCACGAAGTAGAGATTATCTACAAAATAAAAATATAATATTAAATACAACATTATAGACTCTATGTATGTTCGAGTGGGTATGTGTATGCGTGTGTGTATGTATGTATGTGTGTGTGAGTATGTGAGTATGTGTGTGTGTGTGTGTGTGTGTGTGTGTGTGTGTGTGTGTGTGTGTGTGTGTGTGTGTGTGTGTGTGTTGGTGTGTGGCTAAAGAGAGAGAGAGGGAGACAGACAGATATATAGTCTAAGCCCGTCGCATGTATTCTAGCCACACCACACTTGGACACAGTCGTAATTTCCGTCGACTTTCTCCACGCTAAACCGCTTCCAATCCAATCACTCAACAGTTTCCAGAGTCTTTCCGTCAAGTTCTTCCAGCAGAACCAGCAACGTTCCATTCCTAAAAGCTTTCCATTTCTTCCATCGAAGTTGTCACATTTGTCGCCGAGTTTTTGTCGGGATCTGACATTGCTCAAAGTCGCTCTTGTTTTGACAAATGTCGTCGAATCGCTTGCATGCATCTATGCAGCATTGACCGAGTGTTTTCTCAGTCGATTGTTTAGGTCCACAAATGAAGTCCGACTCTTTTCCGTTTCCTAAATGAACTGTCAAGGCATCGGTCGGAATTGTTTCAGGAAGGTTTTGTCCCGAGGGAGATTCAAGGTCATTCGGGTCAGCCTGGCGACGATCCGGTAAACAAGTCGTTCAATTTGCGGCCTGGATATCGCCTCCGACGCAGTCCACCATTAAACTGAGTCCCAGCGGAGTATGCATTACACCGGAAACGGAAGAGGACACTTCACGCAATGACGTCACTGGTCATGACAGAGGCGACGCCTGCCTTCCACGCGCCGTTCACATTCTCACCATTCTTCCTTTGTTTTCTTGATCCGTCCCTTGCTCGCTCTACCTCTCTCTCTTTCTGTATGTCTATGTCTGTATATCTATCTGTCTGTCTCTCTGTATGTCTCTCTGTATGTCTCTCTGTCTGTCTCTCTGTGTCTACTCAGTCTCTCTGTATCTGTCTCTTTCTCTTTGTCTCCTTCTTCATACATTTGCAAGTGTGTGGCATCTATTTGGTCTATGGCCACTTAGGACACATGGGTCAACCAAGGAGAGGTCTGTGATTCAACTTCTGTGCATTGGGAAAGACTATAGATGGAGAAGGAAGAGATGTACGATGTTCGTGTAAAGCTCCTCAATTTCCAATGCAATTATATGAGAGAATCTTGTTAAAACACTGGCTGATCGGGTGAATATAGGAACCCGATTGCAATGCTCAACTGTCGCTAAAAGACGTAGCAAAACGATCAACTCTTTCTATCCGTTATTGACGACCATATTAGTCGAACAGTAAGGCAACGAAAGTTGAATATTGGAAGCGATGAAGAATTTCGATTTTGATAAATCGCGCCCTTAGAATTATATAGTTCTATGGTCACTTTTTTGAAAAATCAACCTAACGCTATATCCGTTATGGCGGTGACATGGGCTATGTCCTCAGCCGTCTAGCTTAACTGGAAACGCTTTGTAAAGCTCATAATTATGCCAGTTCAAAATAGTTCTATGTCCATAAATTTGGAAGATTTTCAAGTCTATAGAGGCACATGTCCACAACCAATAGAAAGTGTAATTTGTGTCACGTGGTTGTTAGGTGACATGGGCTATGTCCTCAAAAATAGCAGCGATTGATGGATGTGTGAAATATTTCTATACAGCGTTGGGGTCGCAAAGGTTTGTCAGTCACTCATTCACGTGAGTAAAGCAGGGAGGAGACCTGACCGACGACTCCAATTGGAGCGTAGACTCGGAACCGACCTGGGCTGGCGAACCAAAGTCCACCGTGCCCACCTTCTCGTGGGGCGACCTGTTAGTAACCCCTCCGTATGGAGGGGTGAACGAACGGGCACGGACGGCAAACGGGGGGAAGGCAATGGCAAACCACCCCTTATCTTTGCCAAAAAAATTCATGATGTATCCAAGAAGGAAATCAACGAAGATGGTTGGATGAGGTACAGGAAAAGTCTGGCATGAACTTGGAGGAGCTGAGAGAGGCAACAAGAGAGAGGGGACACTGGAGAGGATACATCAAGAATATCGCCAGAGCTCCAAGAGCTGACGGCACCAGGTGACCAGATGACAGCGTTATGTCCATGGCCAATAGCAGTGAGAGATTAGAACACGTGACCCGAACAGGGTCACGTGTTGTTGATTTAAGTAATGGTGACGCTTAGGCAACTTGCAAAAAAACCGAAATGTAGACGATTGTTTTAACCGGCAGTGCGAATCTAAGATTAAAACGATAGCTTTTAAGAAATATAATAGTATTCTGTGAAAAAGTTCAAGCCAAACGGAAATATGACAGTACGACGTGGCTTCAAAATTGTTGCGTAACAGAGTTGCTAGTGGACATAGTACGCAATCGTATAGTTTTTGTGTGTCCATTACTAATGCTATACTGCTCTATGTCCAAAAATTGTCACCCCTGCCATGTTTATATATAAATTACTCATATTTAATTTAAATTATGATCAAAATAAATATTATGATCATACTATGAAAAAAACAGTGTTGTCCGAAAATGTAAATTTAATCGCCATCAATGAAACAAGGAAAAACATTTTCGTCACCAAATCTTAAAATTCGTTTTTCTCAGTTTCGCAAAAAGTGGACATAGAACTATGTAGTTCTATAGGCGCGAAATATTGCGAAATAATAATTAGATCTATTGGCCAAATGAAATACAATCGTCATCGAAAAACACTTTGAGAAATGGAAGTAGGCCTACATCGCTATTATATGGATACGAAAACACGGTGGCATCGTAAATATACCATTAGAACAATAATGATGACTTTTACGATGAACAGCCATAGAAGGAGACAGACAGACAGACAGACTGACTGACTGACAGACTGACTGACTGACAGACTGACTGACTGACTGACTGACTGACTGACTGATTGACTGACTGACTGACAGACTGACTGACTGACTGACTGACTGACAGACAGACTGACTGACTGACTGACAGACAGATAGACAAACAGACAGACAGACTGACTGACAGACAAACAAGACAGACAGTCAGACTGACTGACTGACTGACTGACTGACTGACTGACTGACTGACAGAAAGAGACAAAGACAAATCAACCAATCAATCGATCAATCAATCAATCACTATTCGTTTAACTCAATAAATCCAGTTTTTATGAGCCCTACTGGATATTGTGGAGATTGTGGTGGAGGCGGTGGCAATAACGGCGGTTGTGATGTTGGTGCGTAGGTGGAATGAAGGTTTGTGGTGGTGGTGGTGGATGGTGGGATGAGAGTCAGTTGAATGTCTATCTGTGGCTGTTAAATGGAAATGTAGCGCAAGTCTATGAATATGTAATTGCGTCAAATGAATCGGTTGGAAAACGTTTCAACAACGGTTACCGCCCCTCCACTCTACTGGAATCACCCCGGGGGAGGAATAAGACTACCAGGGTGCATGGGACGAGGAGATTTTGCCCCAACATTATAGAAGAGTTGAGGGAAGGAAAGAGAGGCAAATGACTGACACTTGAAGACATGGAGACATTGAGATAAGAATGCAATGACAGATCAAGTGAACATAATATTGATCAACAAATGGAAAAACAGAAAAACAGAAACAGACAGACAGATGGACGGACAGATAGACAGATAGATAGATAGATAGATAGATAGACAGAGATAGACAGACAGGTAGACGGACAGATGAACAGAGTGATGCATAGGAACAAAAGCTGATTCTGACGAATAGGTTAAAATAGGTAGGTTGAGATATTTATTTTAAATAGGTAGGTTGAGATATTTATTTCATATAGGTTGGTTGAGATATTTATTTAAAATAGGTAGGCTAGGTTGAGATATTTATTTAAAATAGGTTGGTTGAGAAATTTATTTAAAATAGGTTGGTTGAGATATTTATTTAAAATAGGTAGGTTGAGATATTTATTTAAAATAGGTTGGTTGAGATATTTATTTAAAATAGGTTGGTTGAGATATTTATTTAAAATAGGTTGGTTGAGATATTTATTTAAAATAGGAAATTTGAGATATTTATTTAAAATAGATAGGTTGAGATATTTATTTAAAATAGGTAGGTTGGGATATTTATTTAAAATGGGTAGGTTAAGATATTTATTTAGAATAGGTACGTTGAGATATTTATTTAAAATAGGTTGGTTGAGATATTTATTTAAAATAGGTAGGTTGAGATATTTATTTAAAATAGGTAAGTTGAGATATTTATTTAAAATAGGTTGGTTGAGATATTTATTTAAAATAGGTAGGTTGAGATATTTATTTAAAAAAGGTAGGTTGAGATATTTATTTAAAATAGGTTGGTTGAGATATTTATTTAAAATAGGTAGGTTGAGATATTTATTTAAAATAGGTAGGTTGAGATATTTATTTAAAATGGGTAGGTTGAGATATTTATTTAAAATAGGTAGGTTAAGATATTTATTTAAATTAGGTTGGTTGAGATATTTATTTAAAATAGGTAAGTTGAGATATTTATTTAAAATAGGTAGGTTGAGATATTTATTTAAAATAGGTAGGTTGAGATATTTATTTAAAATATGTAGGTTGAGATATTTATTTAAAATAGGTAGGTTGAGATATTTATTTAAAATAGGTTGGTTGAGATATTTATTTAAAATAGGTAGGTTGAGATATTTATTTAAAATAGGTAGGTTGAGATATTTATTCAAAATAGGTAGGTTGAGATATTTATTTAAAATAGGTTGGTTGAGATATTTATTTAAAATAGGTAGGTTGAGATATTTATTTAAAGTTGGTTGGTTGAGATATTTATTTAAAATAGGTAGGTTGAGATATTTATTTAAAATAGGTCAATTGAGATATTTATTTAAAATAGGTAGGTTGAGATATTTATTTAAAATAGGTAGGTTGAGATATTTATTTAAAATAGATTGCTTGAAATATTTATTTAAAATAGGTTGGTTGAGATATCCTTCCAATTAGCATCGATGAAACAATAGAAAGAAGAGATGCTGGAAAGAAGGAGAGAGAAAAAACAACAGAGGCTCTTAGCTGATGACTTGTTCGAAATAATTCCATCGATCATTGTGCAGACGATGATCAGTCAAGCGGATAACAACGGAGAGTGACAAGAGAGGACAGAGAGGCAGACATACAGAGGTAAATGGACAGACGGAGAGAGGGATGAGTGAACTGACACACAGTAGGTTGGGTAAAGTAAGAGACGGTGGTCAGAATGATGGATGGACGGTGAGAGAGGCAGAGAGAGAGAGGGAGGGAGAGAGAGAGAGAAAGAGAGAGAGAGAGAGAGAGAGAGAGAGAGAGAGAGAGAGAGAGGGAGAGAGAGAGAGAGAGAGAGAGAGAGAGAGAGAGAGAGAGAGAGAGGGGAGGTGTAGGTCAGAAGGACAACTGAACTGTCATTAGAGGTGGTTGTAGTCTGACGCTTGCAGACGATGTCATGTCTTAAATGTATTTTTCTTATATGTAGGTCAATTGATGAAGAGATATTATTTTGTGTCGCGTTCGGACATCGAAAGATGGGACTTTTACTTCGTCCCGTTTGCTGGCTGCGAATTGAAGAGAGTCAGTGTGAGACAGAGATACAGACAAAGAAAGAGAGAGATACAGAGAGAGATAGAGAGAGAGAGACATCGAGAGAAAAAAGACCGAGAGAAAGACAGAGACAGAGACAGTGAAGGAGATAGAGAGGAGATGATGACCTTTATTTCAAACGTTCATTTATTCTCATATTCCTATTCTATCTCCACAGCAACGAATATGCCTTTGCTTCACATTCGTCTCTTGTTCCCACCCTCTCCTCCTGTCCCTATTCCTCCTGCTCTTCCTCTTGTTCTTTCTTCCTTCTCCGCCTACTCCTCTTCTTTCCTCCATCTCTTCCTTCGTCCTTCCTCACCCACTTCATTTCTCCTCCTCTCTCCCTCCTCCTCTCTCCCTCCTCTTCTCTCCCTCCTCCTCTCTCCCTCCTCCTCTCTCCCTCCTCCTCTCTCCCTCCTCCTCTCTCCCTCCTCCTCTTTCCCTCCTGCTCTCTTCCTCCTCCTCTCTTCCTCCTCCTCTCTCCCTCCTCCTCTCTCCCTCCTCCTCTCTCCCTCCTCCTCTCTCCCTCCTCCTCTCTCCATCCTCCTCTCTCCCTCCTGCTCTCTCCCTCCTCCTCTCTTCCTCATCCTCTCTCCCTCCTCCTCTCTCCCTCCTCCTCTCTCCCTCCTCCTCTCTCCCTCCTCCTCTCTCCCTCCTCCTCTCTCCCTCCTCCTCTCTCACTCCTCCTCTCTCCCTCCTCCTCTCTCCCTCCTCCTCTCTCCCTCCTGCTCTCTCCCTCCTCCTCTCTCCCTCCTCCTCTCTCCTTCCTCCTCTCTCCCTCCTCTCTCCTTCCTCCTCTCTCCATCCTCCTCTCTCCCTCCTGCTCTTTCCCTCCTCCTCTCTTCCTCCTCCTCTCTCCCTCCTCCTCTCTCCCTCCTCCTCTCTCCCTCCTCCTCTCTCCCTCCTCCTCTCTCCCTCCTCCTCTCTCCCTCCTCCTCTCTCCCTCCTCCTCTCTCCCTCCTGCTCTCTCCCTCCTCCTCTCTTCCTCCTGCTCTCTCCCTCCTCCTCTCTCCCTCCTCCTCTCTCCCTCCTCCTCTCTCCCTCCTCCTCTCTCCCTCCTCCTCTCTCCCTCCTCCTCTCTCCCTCCTCCTCTCTCCCTCCTCCTCTCTCCCTCCTCCTCTCTTCCTCCTGCTCTCTCCCTCCTCCTCTCTCCCTCCTCCTCCTCCTCTCTCCCTCCTCCTCTCTCCCTCCTCCTCTCTCTCCTCCTCTCTCCCTCCTCCTCTCTCCCTCCTCCTCTCTCCATCCTCCTCTCTCCATCCTCCTCTCTCCTTTCCATATAATTACCAGCAGCGCTGACAGTTTCTTCTTCGTTCTCCAATTAGATCGGCATTGCTATTGTCATCACCTTCATCTTATTCTACCGCATGAAAGCATCTCTCCCTCTGTCTCTGTCTATGTCTCTCTCCCTCTCCCCTCTCCCTCCCCTCTCTCTCCTTCTCTCTCTCTCACAATCTCTCTCTCTCTCCTTGCAACCACCGACCACATGAGATGCAGAGGCAGAGACAACGTCATCCATGTGGAATTGTGATGATGCGTGGATTCGCATGACTTGTCCACAGATGCTACAACAACATCGACAAAATTGCTCTCAGCTGCAGAAACTCATCTCTCCTTTACCATTTCAATCACAGCTGAATATCACATAAATATATATATATATATATATATAATATTGAATACATTATTATATACATACATATATAACATAATAGGCCAATTATCTACGGTTGCACATAATATATTACGTATAATGTTTTATACGTATAATATGGTATAATTATATATGTATATATTAGAGTGTTCAGAAAAAAATAATTTTGTTTGAATCACATGCATATGGGCTTAAAATGTGACATTTATGTACACAATTAACCCTCCAAAATGCTGCATCCATATCTCAATGGCAAATGACCCCTCAAGAGGGTGTAACTTCTTGAAATAGTGTGAAGAAAAGCGATATTTGGGGAAAATTCATTTTTTTAAAGAAAATAGTTATCTGCTATTTCTCAGTTTTTCCAAATCAAATTCTTGTTATTCCATAATACTTATCTACTTTCTTTTCTTATATTATATATTTATTGTTCAATTATCTATAATTGATATTCAATGCTGATTGATGAACTGCTATGTATTGGGTAGCAGGGACAGAAAATCACTTGCCACATCAGGCAATGCACACAGTTGCTCCGGCACCAAAAGCATTAGGTATCAATGTCAATGATCTGATTTTGTGCACAACTTCAGTATGAGATCTGTAAGAAGACCTGTTCTTCCACTAAGCAAGGCATTAGAGAAAATTTCTCACTTAAGGCAGTTGTTCATTTCAATGGTAAGCTGCAGCCAGGTGATTAGAGTGCTAATGCTGATCGCATGGTGGTATTCGAATGGCTGGCGGGGTTGACACAATCAGTGGTAACACAGCAGTTCAAAGTGGCGTAATAGTCATTGTTCAAAAGGCCTTTGACAAATGTCTATCATGCTTGGTCTGCAGACATCACAGGTTTGAATTGATTGCAGCATGCAGTTTTGATTTACTCTTTGTCTCCACTGGGCCTCAAATTGCAGTTTTCGCCATGTCCAAACATCAGTGGCCTCTCGCTGACAAGAACAAATTTGTTTCTCTCTGTAAGGATACAATGGCTGCTCCCTGGCTTACAGTGAGAGGTTATGGCCAAAGCAGAACCACCAAGCTGTGGTTCAGTTCTATGTGCACTGCACAGCAGAGTTCAGACAACCAGCCGGTGCAAGACCACTCAGAGTTCATAAAGGCTCAGTCTTATTGCACTTGATGAGGCTACCCATATTGGTGATGTTGACAGCATCCAATTCAGTCTAAATGGTGCATATCAAAGGGCCTAGGCTATCTTCAATTGCTTGAAGATTCATCTTTTCCGACGAATGCCAAAGGCTTACGAGAAAGATCAGCCTGTTTATTGTAGCCCTGTGCGTTGAGGCATGGTTCACTGTACCCATCACCTAGCTGGGATGCTGCTTACGATCTGTGTATACTATAGAACATCAGAAAATTTCACAGCATTGAGACCCAAGCTTCAGATGTAGCCTTTAAAAAATGAAGAGGCATCTCTGGTATGTCAGCAAAGAATAAGCAGGACTGTCCCTTTTTCTGACAAGGTCTTTGCTGACGAGAAGAAACAAACAGTTTGCGCAGCATACGCAAGCCACAGAAGAAAATGGATTTATGGTTTTGTGATCCAAAACCATCAGGACATTTCAGGATAAAACTTTATCTGAGTTCGTGACACAGCAATCGATGCATCTATTTGCTACTCTCAAAGACGGTCAAAAATTTTTCTCTTCTGGTCCCTAAACGTGGATAAGAGGAGAAGAACACCAACATTCCAAGGACATTGTTGCTGCACTTTCTGTTATTAGGCCTACTGACTTTGTTGGGCGTGCAGTAAAGTTGGCAACTGATTTTAACTTGGCCCTCACACATGATGAGCAGCAAGCAACGACAGCTCATCTTCCAAGAAACTGAGCATCAAAGCCTACTGCCATACCGCAGATTTTCACTCAAGGTTCTGCTACAGCAGCGGTTCCCAACCCGTGGCCCGCGGGCCAAAAGTGGCCCGCCTGGCCTACAAAAATGGCCCGCGGCATCTCAATGAATTAAGACAAATATATGTATAATTGAAAATTTGGACATGATAGAATATAGGTTATAATTCTTTTCTATTACAAATTATTTTATTTGGACGTTAATAAATCGCATGGAACATTCTATTTTGATTCAATTATAGCAATTTTATATGCCTTAGTTAATTAAATTTTATCCGTGTGGCCCCCTAATGTCCTTCAACTAAGAAAAAGTGGCCCTCGTGTCCTGCAACTTAGAAAAAGTGGCCCGACAGTCAAAAAAGGTTGGGAACCACTGTGCTACAGTATAGACATAGACTTCATTTTTATATTTAAAAAACATAGACTCTACTACTTTGTATTGTTACACAGCACTGCAAAAAGTGTTGTTTGTTTGTTTACTGAAGTCTGTTTTGTGTGACATTAAATGATATAATGCATTAAATTTTTGATTTTTATTTTAAAGAAAAAATCGCAGTTTTTGAAAACTTCACTAGCTTTGAGGTGTCACTTAACATGACCCCAAAGCCAAAAGATTTTACTGAGTAGTTCAGGACACCAAATGTCACAAATCCAGAGGGTATGCGACATGATTATTTAAAATTATTTTTTTCCCATATGAAAGTTGAAGACTCTAGTATATATATAATTTTTAAGATATGAGCCAATTATAATATCTGCGGTTGTATAATTTATGGATATGTATAAACTCATGCACAAAGAAGTAGATATATAATTATTACATGAAATATATTTATTTAGTCTATGATTATGTGTTTTGTTTTGTTTGTCTGTTTATTTATTTGTGTGTGTGTTTGTTTGTTTGTGTTAGCTTGTCCGAAAGGTGTCTGTCAGTTCCGCCGTTATTTCTTTTGTCCATTTTGTCCTTTTGTCCATTTTGTCCATTTGTCAATATTTTCCATTTGTCCATTCGTTTTTGTCTCCGTCTGCTTCTCTGTATCTTTGTCCATTCCACTTTTGTTCTTTTTCCGAGTTCCCGTCCGTTCGTCCGTTCATCTTTTCATCCGCTTCTCTTTTTGTCCTTTCGTCCATTTGTCCTTTTGTCCGTTCGTCCTGTGGTCCGCATATTCGCATGTATTTATTCGAGCTACGTCTGATGCAAAGCGTGAAATTCGATTTCATTGGACATCGCCAAAAACTTCGTCCCAATCGAAACTTCATTTATAATTGTATGGTCGTTAGGTTTCAGTGTCCGCGAGTGAACAAGAGACAGGCAGACAGGCAGGCAAACAGACAGACAGACAGACAGACAGACAGACATACAGACATACAGATAGACAGACAGACAGACAGACAGATAGACCGAGACAGACAGACAGACATACAGAGCGAGACATACATGCCACTAGTCTGTGATCAAACGGTTGCGGGATTCCAATTCACTTCTCAGACTCTAAGTCAACTCGTTTGTTAAAAATTTTTAACCCTCGGAGGCCAACCTAAAAAAATCACATATTGGATAACCTGGGGTATATTTTTCACCCCACACCATGTGAGGTCTATGATATAAAATTAGACCATGTTTGATCAACAACGGCACTTAATTCAAGTTCGGCATGAAATTGACAAACTATGAAACCTAGCTAAGTTGAAATCAATCAATTTTCGTTTAATCAGCACTTCAGGCTGGCAGAACGCAGCATGTTACATGTACATAATTATAACTAATTCTATAAAGATTTTATGTATAAGCTCAGTTTATAAACGACATAAAATAAATATTGGGTTTGAGTTAAAAATCATCGAGTCTACGGTCATCTATACACAAGTAACGCTTTGTTGCATGCTTTCCACATACAAAGTCGCAACACATAGTCTATGACATCATCGATTTCAACATCATCTAGCTCCGAGACATCATTACAATCAACAAACTCTACATTATCCTCATCACTTTCATCATTTTCAATCCATTGATATCAATTCTGATATCAGCGGCATTGACTGCAGATAACCGTCGAAACCTCTTCAACACAAATAAATTATCAATAACAATGGTCATTGTATGACGTCAGTCACGTGACCATGCATTCAATATAAAAAAGTGTAAAATATGGAATTAAGCAAAAATCATCTATGAACAGATACACAAAAGCGCATGGCAAACTTTCAAAGCAGTAAAAAACTCAATGCAAATACTGACAGTGGGGTGAAAAAACAGGCTAACCTCCGCGGTTTTACACCCTTATCATTATCTCTGAAGAATCTCGTTTTGGTGTAAGAACTGAAATGAAACCTGGAATGGATATTCCTTCTCGCACTTCACTTCCTCCTCTGAGTAAAGAGGGGTTGAAGGAGACTAGACTGACTAGAAAATGTCATAGTGACATGACATTTATGTAGCTCCTTAAGTGAACAGATGAGATGGTCTGTCTGATCTCAGACTGGGTGTATGCACCTGGGTACGCAGTCGACTTGTGAATGAAAACAACACGCTTCTAAAAAAATGTAATATTGATGTAGATGTTGTCTGGTAAATCTTGGCCTACTTATAAATTATGTAGACGGGATTTATGATAGTCTGTTACGCTACTCACTGTCTGCTGTCGTTTTATAGACTGTAGTTAAGGGAGGAAGAAGAGGGAGAAAGAGGAGGAGGAGAAGAAGGAGAAGAATGAGGAGGAAGAGGAGGAGGAGAATGAGGAGGAGAAGGAGAAAGAGAAGGAGGAGGAGGAGGAGAAGGAGGAGAAGGAGGAGAAGGAGGAGAAGGAGGAGGAGGAGGAGGAAGAGGAGAAGGAGGAGGAAGAGGAGAAGGAGGAGAAGAAGGAGAAGGAGGAGAAGAAGGAGAAGGATGAGAAGAAGGAGAAGGAGAATGAGTGTGAAAAACGCCGATGGTTAACAGAATTTGGGTGACGACGATTGCTAATTAATAAAGAATTATTATTTAGCAATCGTCGTCACCCTCCGCCTTTGTTCATCCTTAGCACTGGCACTACAATCAGAGCAGACCCACTGACAGTAGAAGAGATTTCGAGCGGAGTCTCTCTTTCGATCGACGAATGTAGTCGAGATTTTCTCAGTCGTTCGGATGGCAGCAGACAAAGTTTTATCGGACTCGTTATGCACGACCAATGAAGAATCAGAGAACGACCGAAGAACGACCGAAGAACGACCGAAGAACGACCGAAGAACGACCGAAGAACGACCGAACGACCGACGCAGCAGCAGCAGCAGCAGCAGCAGCGGTATCAGATCTTTGTCCTTTCTATATAAAGCAAGACATTTGGTCGGTGAGGTTGGTGGAATAACAGCATCCCCCAGAGAGATCATTATATACTTGGCTGCTCTTCCAGAACGTGGAGAAGATGAGGAAGGAAGAGAAGGAATAGGATGAAGAGAAGGAATAGGATGAAGAGAAGGAATAGGAGAAAGAGGAGGAGAAGGAATGGAAGGAGCAGGCGGAAGAGGAAGGAGAAAGAGTAGGAGGAGGAGAAGGCACTGGAATAGAATCTGTAGGGGAGAGTGTTGTTGAAGGGATTGGAAAAACCTCAGCACGTAGTTGCAAAAAACGGCAAAAAATAGAAACTGAAACCGTCGTTTTTCACCCAAAAATATTGGAAATCAAACGGGAAAATAAAACAGTTTGACTCTATTTTGCACCTTGTAGGCCTTACTACAGTTTACAAGTAGAGTGAGAAATTTAACTCTATTCTGCAAATAATACAATTTTCCTATCAAACACTAAGTAACATTTATACACAACAATTATCTATTTTGTTTGTAACTCTGGTCTAATAAGAAATATAGAAATTGTTAATATTGAAATCTTTTAAAATTTAAGAACGTATGATGCATTTCAAAATACTTTTGACAAAAGTTTACTAAGTAGAAAAACCTTTTTTACGACTGTTCGAAGTGTCTCGTCATCAACAATGGCTCGTATGCTTTTGTTGATTTTGTTGTTTAATTGTTCCCTATTGTAGTTGTTGCCATGTAGTTAATAATGGTAGTAGTTTCTGTTGTTCTTGGTTTTTTGTGACTATCTTCTGGATTTCAATTATCTTGATGAATTACACCGAAAACATTTCTGACTCACAGACGATGATTGAGGTGTCCATCTCTCAAGATAATCCTGTCTGTCTGTGTGTCTCTGACTCTACGTGTCTGTCTGTGTGTATGTCCATCTATCTGTCTGTCTCTGACTCTATGTTTCTGTCTGTGTCTGTTTGTGTCTGTTTGTTTACGTGCCTACGTGCGTGCGAGTGTTCCATTATCTCATCGCTTCGTCCGATGTGTCTCTCTATACCGACATTCTCTTATAAATAATCGTCTATGAAGTTCTTCACCCTGTTCTTCATCATCATCTTCATCTTCATCATCTTCAGCAGCAGTAGCATCCTCTGTATCATCCGTATCCCTAATGCCTGTCTCCTACATGCATCGTCTTCGAGGAAGATGCTTCTATGTGAATCAGTTGGATGAGGCTGGTGCATTAGTCTGCAGCAGCAACATCAACAAATGATTGATGCCATTGAAGCAGCACCAGCACCAGCAGCAGCAGCAGCAGCAGAGCAGCAGCTGAGTGGCTTTGAGAAGCTGTCGAACTAAACTGGCGCCATCATCTATGACGTCATCTTGTGACGACAGGTGGCAGACGACGGAAGAGGGATTAATGCATTGGATAGACGACGTCTAAGTGTGTGTGATTAATGC
Source organism: Lumbricus terrestris (assembly GCA_949752735.1). Lineage (NCBI taxonomy): Eukaryota > Metazoa > Annelida > Clitellata > Crassiclitellata > Lumbricidae > Lumbricus > Lumbricus terrestris. Next base: position 47,217,937 of record OX457046.1, on the reverse strand, counting down.
ATCGAGTGAAATGAGTTATCGGAATTTCGACCATGGATGATCGGAGGATTAGGGAGTGCCCTAGAAATGTCTCCGAGAGATGCATAGCTGAAGTATGGACACACGTGGTAAACAACGGGCAGATACACGTGTCCCCATTTCTATTATCCTTCGGATATATGCCTGCCTGTCTGTCTGTCTGTCTTTCTGCCTGTCTACCTTTCTGTCTGCCTGTCTGGCTGTCTCAATCTCTCGGCTAAAACACCGATTACACATTCTGGGTCAGCTTATAGTTTATGAGGCTCGTAGACAATGTGAATGCATGTTTGCTTGCATGGATGTAACCTATGTATGCATATTTGTATGCATACAAATGCAATGTCACCTAATAATATATCATTATGGCTTTTAAAGTTCCTCACAATGCGCTTCGACGTGAACGAATATTGTTTGCATGAATGGGCAATAGTGAGTATGCTGTAGATTAGTACAATCATGTACATGTTATTTTGAGCAATCCTGCAGCGTTTTTAGAACGAATCATGGTGCTGCATGGATCTTCTATATTCACGATTCTAGTATACTACTACCTTGACTTATTCAACATAATATTATTGTACACAAGCGTGTCTAGTGCTTTCAGAGATCTGTCTATAGACACCCATGCTAGTTTCTTCATCGTCTAGAGAGCGATTCTCTGCAATCGTGGAGTGAAAGACAAGTCCTTTCCTGGGTGACTGGATGAAGATCTTGTCATCTCTTCATCTAAGCAGATAAATCTTTTCTGATGAGATACTTCAAAGCTCTTCGCTGGCAAATAAATCGACCACCTGACGTCGACACTTTATTGTTGGTCAGCATCCTTCAGTTGCTACAATCATCCAGGTGTTGAGTCTGTTGAGTCTGTTGCAGCTGCAAGAGTCGACCCATGTGATGCCACTGCTGCTGCTGCTGCTGCTGCTGCTGCTGCTGCTGCTGGTAAGGCAGGTGTTGGTGGTGGTCATCTTCTGAACTGCGGGATATGTCGGTTATTGCGACAACCTGCAGCTGGCGCCAAGTCAGATGAAGCAGAAGAGGCACTGATACTCACCGTTATGAAGAGGAGGAGAAGGAGGAAGAGGAGGAGGAGGAAGAGAGTGATTGATGGAGAATGAGGATGAGAGGAGAAAGAGGAAAGAGAAGAGAAGGAGGAAGAGAGCATGAAAGGGAAAGTTGAGAAGACGGTTAGAGGAGGAGAGGAGTGGGACGTTATGCGAGATACATGTAGATGGATAAGAGGATGATGATGATTACATTGATTAGTGGAGGGAAATAAAGAGGAAGAGAGATGAGATGGAGAGCAAGGGACCCGGATAGGGAGAAATGGAGAGCGGAGGAAAGGGAGAGGCAAACATAAGAGACTGTTGATGAAGAATGAGGTTCAAGTAAAGTGGAGAGAAGTGCGGTTGGTTGAGAGACAAGAAAAATCTGTGTTATGGTATTATATGGATGTGGCATACAGAGGTGGTTACAATCGATTACACCGAGTCATTAATCGGTTTGAGAGATGGACAGACATATACAGACAGACAGACAGACAGACAGACAGAAAGAGAGACAAGCAAACATACAGAAATAGAGACAGAGACAGAGAGACAGAGGGAGGTAGAGAGATATGAGTGGGCGTAGGTCAGATGATGTGTTCCTTCCGAGGTGCAATGGTCAATTGGTCATCGCATATAATACCTCACATCCACATCGAACCATCATCCTACAGATGGCATCTCTTCCTCCGTCACAGTCGACTGACGCTGATGACAGACCACAGCAATCTCTGCCTAGCAACGGCGTATCTGCCACAGCCTCCGCATCACTTCCATCACAAACAACAGCAGCAACAACAACAGCAGCAGCAGCAGCAGCAGCATGGGAGGATGGTTGGCTGCATCGCATCTGATGGGGACCGACAGCGACTTCCTTCGACACCCGCCGCTTTGTCTTGATGTCTCATCTATGCCATGCATCACCGTCGTCGTCATCATCATCATCATCGTCGTCATCATCACCAACAACATTATCATTGTGGTTATCTAATAAAGCGCTGTAATACAATTTTGCTCATATTTATTATGTAGATAATATTATTATTATATACGTTTATATATATATATATATATATACAGAATCATACAGAAGAGTACTAAGAATACCGTGGACGGCTAAGAGAAGGAATGAGGAGGTGCTACAGGAGGTGGGTGGCGAACGGCTTTGGGGAGAGGTAGTAGGGAGGAAGTTAAGTTACTTTGGTCACATCATGAGGAAGGAAAACTGTCTGGAGAAGGATATAATCACTGGAGAAACGGAGGGAAAGAGAAGACGCGGAAGACCACGTAGGGCGTGGATCGACGACGTGAGAGAGTGGACTGGGATGACGTTGGAGCAGGCGATTCGAGCAACGCAGCAGAGATCTTCTTGGAGACAGATCGTCCTTTGTGCCGCCAAAGTTCGGACGTACGAATAAGGCACCGACGACGACGATACAGAATATAAACCAATACGTGTACGTACGAATATATAATATGTATATATTATATAATATACATAGGCTAACTAATATATACATTGAAAAAGCATAAGTGTGTATATCGATGCAATAGATAGGTGGTTTTAAAACCTAATTCTACTTGTACCACAAGGTAAGAAAATCGAATGTTGGCTTATAATCATTGAAGAAAGGTCGAATTGAAAGACAGAGAGAGGGAGAGAGGGAGGCGAGATCGAAATCCCGTTGGAATTAATTATCAGGAATAACATCGTCTGTTCTCTTGCAGGTTTTAACGTAGCAGACATGAAATGTTATTGAGTAGCTATTCAAGAAACGAAGGTTCGGTATATTGGAGATAGACTCATAGAACATTTATAGATGGAGAAATGCGTTGTGAGGACGTGGAATAACAGTTAATCAAAGGAAGATTCGTGGAGGACATAAACACACACTGCTTTGAATTTTCTTTCTTACCAATTTATATTATAGCTACACCCGGTGCACACCACCAACTGCACGCGCACCATCGTTTGATACCACTACAACATTAACTTAAATATACATGTATGTCTTCGTTTATTAATAATCGGGATGACAAACCACAATTCGTTACAATGCAGAGAAAATTAAAATAAAAGCAGAAAGTCAGTTATACAAGGAATTATTATTTTAGCTATTTGTTGATAATTAATAATTATTATTGATGATATTTAATGGATTTATTTCATATTAGACAGATCATCAAAGATGATCCAATGAATGAAAATCTTTCAACTTTTATTGACAGCACAAAGACGTGCACGAGGTCTGTCATGGTGAAGACCGTATACAATGGTCTCGTCTATCATGAATGAACGCGAGTTAAAAAGTGGGTTCTGTATGCCATTGTAGGCAGTAACGGCATCACGTATATTAGCGTAATGTGTATAATATGTATATGCAATGCACGTAGGGGAGACCGGGGCTAAAAGTAACAGGGGCAGGTTGTAACTTAGTAAAAATAAGGAAAACTGAAATTCAGGGAACCAGCGTATGCACGTCAGAGCATGCGGCATATCGTTCCCGTTTTATGTTCCTTTCGACTTTGCTTGCATTACACCATAACAGAGTCGTTTTTCCAAAAGTGTGATTTTTGCTACTAAAAGTAACTTTTTGAATTCGTATTGTTTTTCGCATTGCTTTCGTCTGGCGCACGATATTCTTACCTACTGTTGGTCAATGCGAAGCTTGTTTATGCTAGATTACATGACAGGATGAAACATTTCGTCAGCCAACATGGAGTTTGAAAATTTTATGTAATTATCTTAGACGTGTGATCGGGGCAGGTTGTAACAATTTTCAAGGGGCTGGTTGTAACGGTGTTACAACCTGCCCCAAAACCACCTTCAACGTTTTAAAAGATTTATTTTTGCTTGAATCCTGCCGAACTATTTTAAAATGTAGGCCTAGATGAGGACTTACAAAAGGAAAAGTTCTAGAGGAGAAACCACACTGGTTGAAATGAAAGAAACGGCAGAAGAGGTGACTAACCATGCATAACCGACCTTGCCATACAGCTGCGAAGAAATTCAACATAATTATGCCATGTTACTCTTTTCCGGTTTGTTAAAAAACTGCAAAGCTCAAGTGATAAAAGGTTTCTAATGGGCCATGGGTACAAACGAAGTAGGCGGTCGTTGGCCGAGGATGATCAATTGATTACTGCGGATTCAGCTCCTGCAAACGACAATGCCCAGCCGTAAACTTCACCTCTTGCTGAAGTAGACCTACAGTAGAATGTTGCATCGCTATTCGAGTCTCGGCCAGACACTTCACCTTCTCGAGACGTAAGCCTATCTATGGCGTCAGAATTGGAGGAGTTTCACGACATTATTCAAGAACATGACTCTGCTCAGTTGGCTGGCATGATCCCTGGTGAATCTCAGATAGTGGTTCCAGATGTTACTAATGTGGCCGCTGCCGGTTGGACAATCCCATCTACGTCCACTTCTTGCCATATTATTTTCTCCTCATCTGTTAGATTACTCTCTTTCACTATTCTGATGACGATAATCATTAACCTCTGTTAGCATTGCCTGCTTCAAGGCAGCATCAGTCACCATCATCACCAGCAGCAGCATTACAGTCACCTGCATGCAGGCTTCTCAAATGACCGCCAGAATTCGTCCTTTGATCCTGTCTTAGTAATGCCTCACCCAGAAGCCGGGGAACGACAAGTTACCAAAAGTGAAGAAACCGAAGGCCTGCTGCAAGTCTAACGGACACGCCAGAAAAACGAGTGCTGGAAGAAGAACAAGAGAAAAAGAACGAGAAGTCCACAAAAAGAAACTTGAAACAAATAAGAACCAGGCTGGAAAGAAAAAAAACAATGGACTGATGAAAAAAACTTAAACAAGAACATGAAGGCTGTCAAGGGTCCCAAGACACAGAAACTGGCAAAGAAGAAGATTCTTAAAAATGCGGAAAGCATCCAGTTTATCCACTTCGGAAGACCATCAGCAGCATTACAGTCACCTGCATGCAGGCTTCCCTTTTGTCTTATTTGTTGTGAGTCATTTGGTGCTTTCAGGAAAATAAATCGACGGGTGAAAAACAACTAGAGAGGAAAAAGAAGACTATCAATGGTCTCAAGAAACATAAAGTACCAAACAAGAAGAAGAATCTTCAGAAAAGAAGCACCTCGAACGCTGGCGATTACTTTTTTAGTCTTTTTGTACTGTCAGAAACAAAAGAAAGACTGTATCCAATGTGTGGCTTGTAAGAAGTGATCTCAAATGGATTGCACTGTTGGCGCTGTGAATTATTTCTGCCATAAGTGTGTTTCCGACGACTTGGAGTGACAGTGGGGCCTAGACTACATGTGTTGTGTTACATCCAACCCCAATGCTAAAAGCATTGCTACAATTTACCCCAGGTCTTGTTACAACCAACCCCAAGCCGGGGCAAGTTGTAACACAAAAAAATATTTTTTTGACCTCATTTATCTCCTAAAGTAATATAGCTAGACATTTGAAATTTAGCCTAATTATAAAGCCCTCATGAAGGTATTCACTGATATATTGTGTACCGCACTTGGAGGAATAGTTCTGCCGTAAGTCGATGAAATGTGTAAATTGTTACTTTTAGCCCCGGTCTCCCCTACTTGCAATGAATATATATATATAATATATATATATATATTTATATATATAATGTAGACGGATGTATCCATCTCGGTGTACATCGGTTGTGTATCGGCGGCTGCGGCGGTGGACTTCAAAGGCAAGGCCGTCGTCAATGGCAACGCTGTCGTCGTTAATGCCGTTGCTATGGCTTTATTATTACAAACAAGTAATCAAATATGATGTACTGTCTCCCCTTCCTAAAGACTCTAATCTCCCGTCCGCGTTCTTTATGTCTTTTTCCACTCTTCTGTCCTCCATCAGTATCTCTTTGTCTCTCTGTCTGTCTCTGTCTGTCTCTGTCTCTCTCTGTCTTTCTGTCTGTCTCTCTGTCTCTTTCTGCCTGTCTCTCTCTTACTCTCTATGACTCTGTCTCTCTGTCTTTCTGTCTGCCTCTCTGTCTCGCTCTGCCGATGTCTCTCTGCTTGTCTATCTCTCTTTCTGCCTCTCTCGCTCTCTGTCTCTCTGTCTGTCTGTCTGTCTGTATTCTGTCTGTCTGTCTGTCTGTCTGGCTGTCTCTCTCTCTCTCTCTCTCTCTCTCTCTCTCTCTCTCTCTCTCTCTCTCTCTCTCTCTCTCTCTCTCTCTCTCTCTCTCTCTCTCTCCCCTTCTCTGTTAGGCGTGACGCGTTAGACGGTAAAAATCTCTGTCGTATAATATTAGCCGTAATAATAAAATGCCGCCGTGTGACACAATGCAGCACGACAAAAAATATATAATACACGTACTATTAATGTAATCAAAACAACGCAATTTGATACAAAAATGATCTACGGGCGGAAGGAAGGATGGACGGAAGGACGGAAGTTATTTGTTCCATCCGTGAATGAAAGCAGAATCGATGACTTTTAAGTTCCATGATTCCATCCGTTGAAGGTCATTAGGTGAATGAAAAAAGAAAAGTATACTTGACGCTGTTGCAAATGTTCCACATTGCTATTGTGTTTCTCTCTGGTAACTTGTCTGCCTGCCTGCCTGTCTGTCTGCATGTCTGTCTGTATGTCTGCTGTCTGACTCACACGGTCTGCCTTTGTCTATGTGATTAAAAATATCGTTGTATCGTTTGCATAAAGAAGAGGAAGATAGAAAAGCAGAGAAAGAGACAGATAGAGAGACAGATAGAGAGATAGACAGAGAGATACAGACAGAGATACAGGTAGACAGAGGAGAAAGAGAGACAGACAGACAGACAGACAGAGAGACAGACAGACAGATATACAGAGAGACAGACATGCATACTTGACGCTGTTGCAAATGTTCCGCAGTGCTATTGTGTTCCTCTCTTTAAGCAGAGTCGATGACTTTCAAGTTCCATGATTCCATCCATCTGAAGGTCATTAACTGAACGAAAAATGAAGTATACTTCATATACTATGAACAGTGAACACAGACAGAGACAAACAGGGAGATAGATAGACAGACAGACAGGCAGACAGGCAGATAGACAGACAGAGAGAGACAGAAGACAGAGAGACAGACAGAGAGACATATATAGAGACAATTATATAGACAGATAGACAGATAGACAACTGGCGATGGGCAGAGATTCTGCATTTTTGTTGGACAATGGGCGACTGATTTGCTTTAACGGACTAATAACTGAATTATGTGGACACAACTACGATGACGATAACGATGACAATGACGATGACAATTACGATGACGATAACGTTGACGATAACAATAACAATGACGATGACAATGATGATAACGATGACGATAAAGGTTGTCACGAAGAGGAAGATGCTGGCAAAGACGATGAGAGGGCTGGGAAGAAAAAATTGCCAGAAACGGGAGGAGAGGAAAGAGGGGAATAAAACGCCCGAGAAGAATGGCGAAGGTAAAATATTACTAGTGACCCATCTGACCAAAACCAGGCCTAAGTGGCATTTTGTACAATTTGAGTGTCTTACTTCTTCTAAAAGAATAGAGTCTCTTCTTTAAAATGACACAAGTCTTGTTGCTATACCATGTTTCTGTCCAAAGTTATGAGTAAGAATATGGTTCAACCGTTCGAATTACATTATTTCGAGAAACATGCAATTAAAGTTTTTTTTATAACTTTGGAATAAACGATGCTTTGGCAGTCGTGTTCAGAATTGAATTAAATTTCCAACAAATATTAGAATCGATAATTAGATGTATGAGAGCAGAAGACATAGAACAAATTAGCTATAATTGAATATCATTTGCCAGTGTACATGCAATTGCACGTATACTAATATAATATTAATTGTGGGACGCATACAATGGTGCAGTAGTGGATTCGGTGCCTTGGAGCCGGATGGTACAGATTCGAATCCACCTTAAGCCGTCGCGTAGGGGCTTTGAGCAACTGTCATTCTCTTGCGATTGCTCATGCGCTTCGGCGTGAAACTCCGATGCAGTGTTTGAACGGGCGCTATAACAACTGCAAAATATAAAATAAATAGAAATAAGCATTTAATTATTTATTTTGCATTTTATAGTTTTATATATTTATATTTATATTTATTTTATTTATTTTCGTAAGATTTATTTATTTACTCATGCGGATTTGAACACGTCGTGAAGTTTATTCAGTTTTGTGAAAAGCAGATCAATTCGCGGACAGCCAGACAGACAAACAAACAACAGACAGCCAACCAGACAGAAAGACAGACAGAAAGACACACAGAAAGACAGACGTGAGACGAGTGTGTCTTAAATTATTATCCATGTTGAGTTTGTTTAAATATAGAGCGTGCTTGTTGAGATCCGCGGAAGACAATGAAAATGAATATAGAGTATGATGTAGGAATGGAGGTGGAAGGGTATATGGGGGTGGAAGAGAAGGAGAAATGGGAATGACATGGAGTGGGAGTCATGTTCTTGTCCAGAGGGAACGCCGGCAATTTGCCAGCTAACTAACAATTCTTGCATATAATAAATAAGAATTTTGAATGACAGCTGACACTAGTTTTGAGATCATGGAGAAGATGAAGATGATGATTATGATTATGATGATGATGAAGAAAAAAAAGAAGAAACAAGGCGATGACGATAAAACAGAAGCAAAATGAAGAGATGAAGACGAATAGGAGAACGAATGGAGAGAGGATGAAGACTAGTAGAAGGAAGTGAAAGAGGAGGAAGAGGAGAAAGAGGAAGAGGAGGAGGAACAGGAGGAGAAGGAGGAGGAGGAGGTAGAGGAGGAGGAGGAGGAGGAGGAGGAGGAGGAGGAGGAAGAGGAGGATGAAGTCGAGAAAAAGGAGATGAAGAGAAGGATGGTGTTGATGCGTGACAATAAGCACGCAATGGTCAACTGATTGAGGTTGACGTATGGACAGACAGATGAACGGACGGATGGACAGACAGACGGACGGATGGATGGACATATATGCAGACGGATGGACAGACAGATGGACGGATGGATGGACATACAGACGGACGGATGGACCGACAGATGGACGGACGGATGGACATACAGACGGACGGACAGACAGATGGACGGATGGATGGACATACAGACGGACGGATGGATGGACATATATGCAGACGGATGGACAGACAGATGGACGGATGGATGGACATACAGACGGACGGATGGACCGACAGATGGACGGACGGATGGACATACAGACGGACGGACAGACAGATGGACGGATGGATGGACATACAGACGGACGGATGGATGGACATATATGCAGACGGATGGACAGACAGATGGACGGATGGATGGACATACAGACGGACGGATGGACCGACAGATGGACGGACGGATGGACATACAGACGGACGGACAGACAGATGGACGGATGGATGGACATACAGACGGACGGATGGATGGACATATATGCAGACGGATGGACAGACAGATGGACGGATGGATGGACATACAGACGGACGGATGGACCGACAGATGGACGGACGGATGGACATACAGACGGACGGACAGACAGATGGACGGATGGATGGACATACAGACGGACGGATGGATGGACATACAGACGGATGGACAGACAGACGGACGGACGGATGGACTGGTGCAGGATCGGATGAGCGATAAAATGGCTTGTCTTGAATTTCACGCATCACAGGAAAGGTCTGTGGAGACGACCTGGCAACATGGAGGACACGCAAGACGAGCGTCATTCAAGAGGCGCGAAACAGACACCAGCCGATAGAAAATGGCAGATGTCGAGCACGAGAGGCAGGACCACAGACTGCAGGAGACAGCGCCATCTAGGTAAAACATTTGACATATGATGATGCTGATGGCAGTGGACTTGATGACTAAAACATCTGATGATGATGGATGCTATCATAATGCTCCGCATCCGAATGCATTGTGCGCATCCCGATTCTATCTTGCCATATGAGATTCACCAATCACAATACACTTTTGAGATCCATCCTGTAGGCCTACACCCCAAATCCATCCTGAACATCTCAGATGCATCCTACACATGCCAGATTCATCCTACAAATACAAGGTGCATCCTACATATACCGTAATCGTAATCCCCAAACTTCTAAAGCGCTACTCGAAAGCCAAACGCGGGTCACCAGCTTATTCACGAGCGCTGCGTCAAGTCAAAAGGGTTGTTCGTAAGAGTAGTTACCATAGGATCAGAGAGGCGAGATCTGCCCTACACATCCCGTATCCATCCTACCATCTGAGAATCATCCTTCTCATCCTATACATGTAAGTCAATCATACTCTTCCCGGATCCATCCATCGTTTTGTAGCACCATCATTTATGGCTAATTACTAAAAACTCCTCCGCCTTCTTCTGCGCTTCATCGGGTCTTTCACACGAGCCCTACATCTGGCTGAGCCGAGTCTTAGACTTGGTGCTAAGTGTGGCGACTTTCTCGTGAATTCGTTTTCGTCGGCCATCGAACCGTGATGAGCTGACGTAAGCATGACGTAAGCATGACGTGCGAGCGATCCTATCGTCTGCTTCTGAATAACTAATGACGTCTACTTTTCTCTAATGCGCTGACGTCAACCAGAATCAACTGCAACGTAACTGAGGCATGATGGAGAAATATTTTTTCGAATTTCCTCATTCTCTTCCTCATCCTCGTCCTCATCATCGTCCTCATCCTCTTCCTCATCCTCTTCGTCGTCCTCTTCGTCGTCCTCCTCTCCTCATGTCTCTTCATTTCCTGATCTCTTGCAATATTTAGCTCATAAAATATTTCTCTGCCTTTTTCCTCTTCTGAAAGTGACGTCATCTACCTTCTAATGACCTCAGCTGCTTTTTCGTTAGTGTTATCTACTTTTGAATGACGTCATCTGTTGTCCTATGGTTCTAGAAGTCACCTGTTGTAGTTTGTCTATCAGCCTAACTCTAGGTCTGTCTGTCTGTATCGAGAAATGCATGCATTCGTCTATGTGCAGTTGAGTAAATAGGCTTGTCTGCCTGTCCCTTTGAGAGTACATGTATAATATTGTATAGATTAGTATGCATTCTGCCTGACTATTCACCTGTCTGTTAGTCTGTCTGTCTGTCTGTCTATCTATCTATGTATATGTCTGTCTGTCTGTCTGTCTGTCTGTCTGTCTGTCTGCTTACATGAGCCTGGATTGCGTTGACTATGAAGCACAAAATATGTCAGTGCCGTTGTAAGCACGACTACAGCGGACAACCGACGACGGACTAATTAATGAGAGGACGAATCAAGGAATTCTGTCGGACGAGGAGACATCCACCGATGACGGTGACCTGTGTCTATGAGATAGTGCGACGGTGAAAATTGAGAAAGGAAGAAGGCAGAGAGAGACAGACAGACAGAGAGACAGATAGAGATAGATAGATAGATAGATAGATAGATAGATAGATAGATAGATAGATAGATAGATAGATAGATAGATAGATAGATAGATAGATAGATAGATAGATAGATAGATAGATAGATAGATAGAGAGAGAGAGAGAGAGAGAGAGAGAGAGAGAGAGAGAGAGAGAGAGAGAGAGAGAGAGAGAGAGAGAGAGAGAGAGAGAGAGAGAGAGAGAGAGAGAGAGAGAGAGAGAGAGAGGCAGAGGCAGAGGCAGAGGCAGAGGCAGAGGCAGAGGCAGAGGCAGAGACAGAGACAGAGAAAGGTACAGTGATACAGAGAGAGAGAGAGAGAATGTGACGTTGAAAAATGGAAGTAGGGTGACCGGTGTCAGATGAATCCCTGCAAGAATCGTCTGCTGCTGAAGTCGAGAGATGATTCACATATAATTATATAGAAACGACTTCAATCGAAACAATTGTTCATCGAATGACTGATATGACAAAGGAAGGAAAGAAAAGGAAGACAGACAGATGAACGGATGAGAAGCCAAGCAGCGGATGGATGCTACAGCTGCTGCTGCTGCTGCTGCTGCTGCTGCTACAGCTGCTGCTGCAGTTGTGTGGTCGGTGGTTGTGTTGGTCAGCGAGGAATGGTCATTGGCTGTTGAGGATGGACGATGGTCATCTGCAACGAATGCGATGAAGCAGAATGTCATTTCACTGACCAGCACCTTGACCGGACAGATGACCAGATGACCATTGCACGACTATAGCGAGTGTGCATCTGTCTGGTCAAGATCTTTGAATATAAATGTGACGACATAATATAATTGTTATTAAGACAGAATTCCTCTGATCGACGCCACAGTTGAGTGTTGACGATGCGAATTTCTCTTTCTGTCTCTCTATCTGGATGATTAGGAAGATTAAGGATTGCGGCGGATTAAGAAGACGATTTGATTATCGGATTGAAGAAGATTTGGAGGCAGAGCAAGAATGAAATCAACGGTAAGCTTCAGACGAAATTAGTCGACGACATGTTTACAGATTTTCAAAGGTTGGCTATTATACACTTTGTCATTATAACAAAGCTGATTATATTATCGTCGCCCTCCTCCTGTTGCCATGCTTTGGACTGACACCCCAGAGTAAAAGCAAATGACGTAGTTATATATATGGGCCCCTACCAGCGGGACCCGTCCCTTTAGGTGTGCCCTTTGTTCCCTATGCTTTCTTATAAATTTGCTGTGTTATTTGTTCCGTTATTATAATTATCTATTGATGTACTGCTTTATTTGTAACATGTTTATTGGGTTCAATAAAATGAAATGAATGAAACTGAATGAAAATTATATAAGAGACTATAGCAGTACTTTCAGTGTAAGGACACACACAATCATGTGTGATAACAGAGATTATTGATTTCTGACGGACTCTGTCAGATTACGAACTGTGACGAGTGGTGGACGTACAAATTATTTACAGCTAACTAATAAAATAAACAGTTAGTTCTTTTAAGATATAACGGTATAAACATTAACCATAATAACAACGCTTTTCATTGAAACCAAAAGTGTTTAACGGATGTAATAGATGTATACAAATAAAAGGTTTGGCTCAAATGGATAGTTTACAAATACAATATTTGGCTCAAACGGAGATACTAATGGGGCCTCCTCGCTAACAAGAGTCGCCTAAGAACAGACATTGAATTGAACAGAGATAAGAAGGTAATCGGGATCTTACTAAAAGTTTAGGTTTGAATCATTAAGTTTATACAGACAAGAAAGATCAAGGATTTAGCTCCATGCAACAACAGACAGTCGAGGAATTGACTTAAGCAGATTTGCAAGAGATGGACAATAGCCATTGTCCAACAGAAATTCATTGTCCAACGGAAATTCATTGTCCAACGGAGGAGGCGCCGTCGCTTGACAATGAATTTCCGGTTTCATTTAAGACTTGATGTCTTAACTAAAACCGAAGTTGAAGTGGAGACATAGCGACCAAAACATCCACTTTGCCAGTCTACACCCATCAGGTTAAGACATGAGGGAGAAAGGGTTCAAGTAGGAGAGGAGTATATGTGTGTGTGTGTGAGTGTGTGTGTGTGTGTGTGTGGTCGTGTGCCATGTAAATGACTGCTTCAGATTTCACTTGTCGTGTCCAGCCACGCACTCGTGTTATTGAGAATGCCTCTCTCGAAAGAGTCTTATCAGTTTAAGTCACTTAAAAATGTCTGCCTGTCTGTAGGTATGTCTACTTAACTCTCTGTCTCTGTATCTGTCTCTGTCTCTGTATCTCTCTGTGTGTGGGCGTGTGGGTGTGTCTGTCTCTTTCTTCTGACGCCCTTCTTGTGATTATTATTTCACTCTAAATGGGAAAAGAAGTTAAGCATAGGACTTTTTATCAAAAAACTTTTCCATGCATGTATGTGTCTCTCTGTCTGTCTCTGTGTGTCTGTCTATCTGTCTGTCTGTCTCTGTCTGTCTGTCTGTGTCGTTGTTTCGCTGTCTCTGACTGCACTCTCCTATCTCTCTCCTTCTACTTCGCTGGGCGCCGATTTCCCGTCTATTTCCGATTCGTTGTGCATTGTTTGTTTATGTTGCGCTGGCATTCGTCACAGCACTTATATAGCGCCTTAAGTGTTAAGAATCTCTTGTGAACACTCGGTGGTGACGGGTGTGGCCTCGGACCATAGCTCTAGCGAAAGAAGATAAATGGATGGGGGAATGGATGGGTAGACAAGGGTAGAGGGATCGATGGGTAAACATATGAGTGGAGAATTGATGGGTGGAGATGGGTGGGTAATTTATGCGTAGAGTTTACTGAGGTATAGATGAGAAAAAATAGAGCTAAGTGGGGCATTGATGGGTAGAGATTGGTGGGGAATTGATGGGCAGAGATTGGCGGGGGAATTGATGGGTAGAGATTGGTGGGGAATTGATGGGCAGAGATTGGCGGGAAATTGATGGGTAGAGGTTGGTGGGGAATTGATGGATAGAGATTGGTGGGGAATTGATGGGTAGAGGTTGGTGGGGAATTGATGGGCAGAGATTGGTGGGGAATTGATGGGTAGAGGTTGGTGGGGAATTGATGGGTAGAGGTTGGTGGGGAATTGATGGGTAGAGATAGGTGGGAATTGATGGGTAGAGATTGGTGGGAATTGATGGGTAGAGGTTGGTGGGGAATTGATGGGTAGAGGTTGGTGGGGAATTGATGGGTAGAGATAGGTGGGAATTGATGGGTAGAGATGGGTGGGGAATTGATGGGTAGAGATAGGTGGGAATTGATGGGTAGAGATTGGTGGGGAATTGATGGGTAGAGGTTGGTGGGGAATTGATGGGTAGAGGTTGGTGGGGAATTGATGGGTAGACGTTGGTGGGGAATTGATGGGTAGAGATAGGTGGGAATTGATGGGTAGAGATTGGTGGGGAATTGATGGGTAGAGGTTGGTGGGGAATTGATGGGTAGAGGTTGGTGGGGAATTGATGGATAGAGATTGGTGGGGAATTGATGGGCAGAGATTGGTGGGGAATTGATGGGTAGAGGTTGGTGGGGAATTGATGGGTAGAGATTGGTGGGGAATTGATGGGCAGAGATTGGCGGGGGAATTGATGGGTAGAGATTGGTGGGGAATTGATGGGCAGAGATTGGCGGGAAATTGATGGGTAGAGGTTGGTGGGGAATTGATGGATAGAGATTGGTGGGGAATTGATGGGTAGAGGTTGGTGGGGAATTGATGGGCAGAGATTGGTGGGGAATTGATGGGTAGAGGTTGGTGGGGAATTGATGGGTAGAGGTTGGTGGGGAATTGATGGGTAGAGATAGGTGGGAATTGATGGGTAGAGATTGGTGGGAATTGATGGGTAGAGGTTGGTGGGGAATTGATGGGTAGAGGTTGGTGGGGAATTGATGGGTAGAGATAGGTGGGAATTGATGGGTAGAGATGGGTGGGGAATTGATGGGTAGAGATAGGTGGGAATTGATGGGTAGAGATTGGTGGGGAATTGATGGGTAGAGGTTGGTGGGGAATTGATGGGTAGAGGTTGGTGGGGAATTGATGGGTAGACGTTGGTGGGGAATTGATGGGTAGAGATAGGTGGGAATTGATGGGTAGAGATTGGTGGGGAATTGATGGGTAGAGGTTGGTGGGGAATTGATGGGTAGAGGTTGGTGGGGAATTGATGGATAGAGATTGGTGGGGAATTGATGGGCAGAGATTGGTGGGGAATTGATGGGTAGAGGTTGGTGGGGAATTGATGGGTAGAGATTGGTGGGGAATTGATGGGTAGAGGTTGGTGGGGAATTGATGGGTAGAGATAGGTGGGAATTGATGGGTAGAGATTGGTGGGAATTGATGGGTAGAGGTTGGTGGGGAATTGATGGGTAGAGATTGGTGGGGAATTGATGGGCAGAGATTGGCGGGGAATTGATGGGTAGAGATTGGTGGGGAATTGATGG
>OX457046.1:47167064-47194564 GCA_949752735.1 Lumbricus terrestris | reverse complement strand
CATTTACCAAACCATTCATCTACCCATTTACCAAACCATTCATCTACCCATTTACCAAACCATTCATCTACCCATTTACCAAACCATTCATCTACCCACTTACCAAACCATTCTTCTACCCATTTACCAACCATTCATCTACCCATTTACCAAACCATTCATCTACCCATTTACCAAGCCATTCATCTACCCACTTACCAAACCATTCATCTACCCATTTACCAAACCATTCATCTACCCACTTACCAAACCATTCATCTACCCATTTACCAACCATTCATCTACCCATTTACCAGACCATTCATCTACCCATTTAGTTACCAAGCCATTCATCTACCCATTTACCTAACCATTCATCTACCCATTTACCAAGCCATTCATCTACCCATTTACCAAGCCATTCATCTACCCATTTACCAACCATTCATCTACCCATTTAGTTACCAAGCCATTCATCTACCCATTCACGCACCCATTTACCAAATCATTCACACACGTTGTGCAATGCAGGCCTACACCCAATCTCCGCATTCGGTTTTTGTCTCCGAACGACCTATTTCGACTCATCCAAGATTCGTTTGTATCAGGTCCTGCCCACCGTCCATGCTTAGCGATCTTCCATGCATAGCGAAGTCGGGAGATGATGATGATGATGACGATGATGATAAATTGATAATGAAAATGATTATGATGATGGATGATGATGATAATGATAATGATGATGGATGATGATGATGATGAATGATGTTGATGATGACGATGACGATAACGATGATGATGATGATGATGATGATGATGATGATGATGATGATGATGATGATGATGATGATGACGATGATGATGATGATGATAATGATAATGATGAAGTATGATGATGATGATGATGATAATGATGATGAAAAGGGATGATGATGATGATGATGATGACGATGACGATGACGATGACGATGACGATGACGATGAATGATGATAACGAAGACGATGATAATGATGATGATGATGATGATGATGATGATGATGATGATGATGATGATGATGATGATGATGATGATGATGATGATGATGATGATGATGGATGATGATGATGATGATAATGATAATGATGATGGATGATGGTGATGATGTTGGTGGTTATGGTGGGTGGTCTGTGGCGACAGGAAGTAAGGTGGATAAGAAAATCTCTGTCTTACTATTAAGGTGCACGGATGAGTTTTATAGCGCAGGATCTTTGCCTTTATTTACCACTGAGATTGAATCATCAAATATTTAAGAGCTCGACAAACACACGAACACGCAGACAGATAAGCACACAGGTAAAGACACAGAGAGACATATACACATACACAAACACAGACACATACACACACAGACTCATACACACAGACACATACACACAGACACACACAGACACATACACACAGACACATACACACAGACAAATATACAAGCAGACAGACACACACAAACGAACGAAATCGTGGGACAGAACGCAAAGGTAAAAATGTTGACTGACTGGAAAAGTCGTTGGAAGATATATGCGGATGAATTAGAATCCTCTGAGGTCCATGGAGGATGTGAGTGATGGAAAGAGGGAAGGAGGGAGACAGAGACCAGTGTGCACTGAGAAGGAGGCATGGATGGAGAGATGGAGAGGCATGGATGGGTGGAAAGAGGTCCTCTGGTACATTCTCTTAAAAATTCTCTCTCGTTTTCCTCTTTTCCGACAGAAACAAAATTAATGGTAGAGACTGCGACATCAAAGACCAAAGAGGGAACGAAGCAGAGACACGCACACGCACACACACACACACACACAGAGGAACGAAGCAGACACACGCACAGACACAGAGAGAGTGGAAACGAAGCAGAGGATGCGACGGAGAAAGAATAAAAGAGCAGAAAAAATCAGAGAGATTTCTCTGCTACGGAAGAATGGAAATTAAGACATGTAAGTGCAATATATACGGACACAAGCATCGGTAGACAGAGACGAAGAGAGGCAGACAGACAGAAGACACACATACAGAGAGAGAGAGAGAGAGAGAGAGAGAGAGAGAGAGAGAGAGAGAGAGAGAGAGAGAGAGAGAGAGAGAGAGAGAGAGAGAGAGAGAGAAAGAGAACGACAGAGAGGTAGATAGAGACAGAGAGAACGACAGAGAGGCAGATAGAGATAGAAAGAGATATAGAGACAGACAGAGACAGGGAGACATAAACAGAGATATAGCCTCCTGAGACCCCGCGTCCCGCGATAGGGACATTGGTTTTATTTTTTGCCAAATAGTTACGAATCACGTATTGAGTTAAGACCCACTGTCCCACGTGAGGTAGATAGTGTGCCTACATCTGGCGATTGAGAAAAAAGGAAAATTATTGTTTACTCTTTGGACCGTGACGGCGTCGATTAGCACTAAATTGTATTACTCCATGAAGACTGGTAAGTGTGAAATCTTTTTATATTACACAACAAAAATATTGGTAAATTTATTGCGATATAGCGTAGTAGCATGCAGAGGTGCTATTAATTCAAAAGACGTCCTTAAAAAATTTGTAGTGCGTGAAGAAATCGTTTTGAAATCAATGTCCCAGGGCCGGGACATTGGGTCTAAATGCTTACAGTGTAAATTTTTCACAAAGCCACTTCTTGGAATGGTTTCGAGTGAGGTGATTTCCAACACAACCCCTAACACAATACTCAATCTGAACCCTAAACGTAATAGTCTACGCAAGCAACGGGTGTCGACACGGACGAATGCCGTTGGTCTACACACGCTGCGGGTGTCTCCACGGATGAAAGCCGTTGGTCTACACACGCTGCGGGTGTCTCCACGGATGAATGCCGTTGGTTTACACACGCTGCGGGTGTCTCCACGGACGAATGCCGTTGGTCTACACACGCTGCGGGTGTCTCCACGGATGAAAGCCGTTGGTCTACACACGCTGCGGGTGTCTCCACGGATGAAAGCCGTTGGTCTACACCCGCTGCGGGTGTCTCCACGGGCGAATGCCGTTGGTCTACACACGCTGCGGGTGTCTCGGATGAATGCCGCTGGTCTACACACGCTGAGGGTGTCTCCACGGATGAAAGCCGTTGGTCTACACACGCTGCGGGTGTCTCCACGGATGAAAGCCGTTGGTCTACACACGCTGCGGGTGTCTCCACGGACGAATGCCGTTGGCCTACACACGCAGCGGGTGTCTCCACGGATGAAAGCCGTTGGTCTACACACGCTGCGGGTGTCTCCACGGATGAAAGCCGTTGGTCTACACACGCTGCGGGTGTCTCCACGGATGAAAGCCGTTGGTCTACACACGCTGCGGGTGTCTCCACGGACGAATGCCGTTGGTTTACACACGCTGCGGGTGTCTCGGATGAATGCCGCTGGTCTACACACGCTGAGGGTGTCTCCACGGATGAAAGCCGTTGGTCTACACACGCTGCGGGTGTCTCCACGGATGAAAGCCGTTGGTCTACACACGCTGCGGGTGTCTCCACGGATGAAAGCCGTTGGTCTACACACGCTGCGGGTGTCTCCACGGGCGAATGCCGTTGGTCTACACACGCTGCGGGTGTCTCCACGGACGAATGCCGTTGGTCTACACACGCTGCGGGTGTCTCCACGGACGAATGCCGTTGGCCTACACACGCTGCGGGTGTCTCCACGGACGAATGCCGTTGGTCTACACACGCTGCGGGTGTCTCCACGGATGAATGCCGTTGGTCTACACACGCTGCGGGTGTCTCCACGGATGAAAGCCGTTGGTCTACACACGCTGCGGGTGTCTCCACGGACGAATGCCGTTGGTTTACACACGCTGCGGGTGTCTCGGATGAATGCCGCTGGTCTACACACGCTGAGGGTGTCTCCACGGATGAAAGCCGTTGGTCTACACACGCTGCGGGTGTCTCCACGGATGAAAGCCGTTGGTCTACACACGCTGCGGGTGTCTCCATGGGCGAATGCCGTTGGTCTACACACGCTGCGGGTGTCTCGGATGAATGCCGTTGGTCTACACACGCTGCGGGTGTCTCCACGGATGAAAGCCGTTGGTCTACACACGCTGCGGGTGTCTCCACGGATGAAAGCCGTTGGTCTACACCCGCTGCGGGTGTCTCCACGGGCGAATGCCGTTGGTCTACACACGCTGCGGGTGTCTCGGATGAATGCCGCTGGTCTACACACGCTGAGGGTGTCTCCACGGATGAAAGCCGTTGGTCTACACACGCTGCGGGTGTCTCCACGGATGAAAGCCGTTGGTCTACACACGCTGCGGGTGTCTCCACGGACGAATGCCGTTGGCCTACACACGCAGCGGGTGTCTCCACGGATGAAAGCCGTTGGTCTACACACGCTGCGGGTGTCTCCACGGATGAAAGCCGTTGGTCTACACACGCTGCGGGTGTCTCCACGGATGAAAGCCGTTGGTCTACACACGCTGCGGGTGTCTCCACGGATGAAAGCCGTTGGTCTACACACGCTGCGGGTGTCTCCACGGGCGAATGCCGTTGGTCTACACACGCTGCGGGTGTCTCCACGGACGAATGCCGTTGGTCTACACACGCTGCGGGTGTCTCCACGGACGAATGCCGTTGGCCTACACACGCTGCGGGTGTCTCCACGGACGAATGCCGTTGGTCTACACACGCTGCGGGTGTCTCCACGGATGAATGCCGTTGGTCTACACACGCTGCGGATGTCTCGACGAAAAAGGGAATTAGAAATTGATTGGTAAAGATGTAAAGTTAAGACCCACTGTCCCGTACGCGGGACATCAAATATTTCGGGGGGATATGAATAAAAAAATTTAAAACCTTATTGCATGATATCATTGTATCCTAATGAAGGGGTAAATATCGAAAAATATATTTAAAAGAACAAAAACATTGTCTGAGACGTGGAGACATAAAACATGATAGACAAAGAGGAGTGACATGAAGAAGAAGATGAAGAACAAGAACAAGAAGAAGAACAACAACAAGAACAAGAACAAGAAGATGAAGAGAATGAGTAGCAGTTAGGGCAGTTGATTATATGCATGCCCACCTTCACAAGTGCACAACTGCACGTGTCCCTGATGTGGCAATAGCACGCTGTGGATTACGTCCAGTATCGCT
Source organism: Lumbricus terrestris (assembly GCA_949752735.1). Lineage (NCBI taxonomy): Eukaryota > Metazoa > Annelida > Clitellata > Crassiclitellata > Lumbricidae > Lumbricus > Lumbricus terrestris. Next base: position 47,189,451 of record OX457046.1, on the reverse strand, counting down.
ATAATAGAAGCCAACACATACACACACACACACACACACACACACGCACACACACGCACACACACACAAACACACACAAAGACACACACACAAACACACACACACAAACACACACAAAGACACACACACAAACGTTCAGCCATAACTGCATTTATCCGAACCATGCACAATATTCCCAAGACCCATAGCAACAACCAATTCAATCGTTTTCGTAGACAAACGTTGTTTCGGTCAAATGAATGTCGCCCATTGTTATGCTATGCAAGACACGAACAGACAGATAAACAGACAGACAGACAGACATACAGACAGACCGATTGGAAGGTAGGCAAGATGCAGGAAACGCCCACAGCCATTTGTACATAGAAGCTATTATTATGGATCAAAGACAATAAAAAAATATTTGTTTGTTCCAATAATCAGAGACCAGAAAACTAGACTCGGAAAACCAAGGACCATTTCTGTTGTATGGATAGAGATCACTCGGTCCAATAGACCAAGGACTATGTAGGTCATTTAATCATTCATTGAAAAGGAATGCACAATTTGCACATGCTGCTGTTGCTGCTGTTGCTGCTGTTGCTGCTGCTGCTGCTCCTGCTGCTGCTGCTGCTGCAGTGGACCGATGCTCAGAAGGCCAGACAGGCCGAAGTGCCACCCACAAACGGCAGCATTTGCTCATTAGCCATTCAGATGCATGGGGTGGGTGGTTGGGGTGGGGGTGGGTGGGGTATCGTCATGACAACCGGAAATTGACCTAGTCACCGCGAGTAATGGGTCAGAGGTCAAGTGGACAGGTGGGGACCAACGTCGCAAATGTCCTGAGTTGGAATCCGAACGCGTCTCTCATCAGAGCAAAATTAGCATTGACATGATTGTGGGTCGATGGCAGCATGGGCGGATCGCGTATTCGTTAAGGAAAATCACCACAGACAAGGAATTGATCGCTCAACGTTTCGTCTGTGGTATTTTTAAAGGAACGCTTAGAACTGCGCCAACCTCTTCTTTCCCTTTCCATTCTCCATGGAAAATTACATCCAATTGGATGACAAATTGACAATGATTGCTTTACGACTAGTTTGCACTGCACAGAAATGCTTCCACGACTACTGCATGTTTTGTGTACAACTGCCGGCTAAAAAAGTTCTTTTCTCGTCAACTGTAATTTAAACATCTTACTCTTTACTAATTCTGCTTAAGATTAAAAATGCTTTTAGTATTGGACTATTTAAGAATTAACAATTAGTTGATTGTTTTGTTTGACCGAATCAGTGGCGTAGCCAGTTATTTTTTCATGGGGGGGGCAGTGGGGTGGCAGCTTAAAATGATGGGGTGGCTACCGTTGGCAATTAAAGCGTGCATCGGCATCGGTATATTGCCATAGACTATGTATTTTTAGATGTTGGATGTATTAGAGTATTAGACATAATACGCAAGCAAGCCTCACTAGCTTGTCTGTCCCACAGTGCACTATAGTGGCCTGTCCCACTTTCCCATCACCCACCCTATAAGAAGTTGTACAGGAAGTTGTATAAAAAATAAAATAAGTCAGAAATTATATAACATTGTTTAATTCTTTATCACTCGTAAGAGTAAAAAGTAAAACAAATGCAGGGATTGGGGGGGGCAGCTGGGGGCAGCCCTTTCATTTGGGGGGCGGCTGCCCCCCTTGCCCCCCCCCGTAGTTACGCCACTGGACCGAATAGGATAATAATTATTATATCCACAAATAATGTTCTCACAAATAAAAAATTAACTTTTATTCATCGCTGAACTTCCATATTTATATTCTTATTAATTAATGTCTATCAATAATATTATAGTTAGCAGAAACGTCCTGATTAGTTTGTCATGTATTCATTCTATTGATTATCTTTTCACGTTTTTCAGTTAAATTCTTCCTTCAATCAATTGCGGACACAAACCAGTGTGCTAACAATGTGACAGTTGCTATACGTTTTGTTAGCAACATTATAACCAGTAAAGTGCCAACACTGCCCAACAGTCTCTCACACGGTCTGAATAAGCAGGCATACATAGAAAACAGTTTTGGGTTTTTCGAAAAATCGCTAAAAATAAATGTAGTCGCTGCTAATAATAAACGATTAATCAGTTGATTAATGCTCGAACTTACACGTATAGCTATTTCCCTTTATGCCACATCAATCTTACGTTAGCTTCATTGCATTGCCTCAATTAGAATTATATCAGTCGCCGAATGCAATGGTCGCCATTAGCTTTGCGATTGATGACCAGGCTAAACTCGCACGCTTTTTTATAAGCCGCTTATAGAATCCTACTTTGTCAGCTGCTGTGGCCGGACTGAGAGTGGCTCTGAGTAGGTCTCTTGAAGAGGCGCTATACAAATTATCGGAATGACCGAGTGACTTGGGATACGCCTGAATTATCTCCTACCTACTTTTCTTCCCTTACCACTATGACCAATTTACTTGGAAGTGAGTTGTTATGATATCATGGGATGTCTAATTGTCTATTGAAGTTTCGCACTCAACTGTAAAATTAATAGTCATGGGCTGACAACCACAATGGACATTGGACAAGTCTCAACGAAGTCTATGAAGTCTTAGAAGTCCATTGGAACTCGACACCAACAAGTTCGTCGTTTCCGCTTTCACATTCAATTCTCCAAGTTCCTGAAATGCCATCGGGAGCTCTCCTCTCTCTTTCCGCAACTGTCTGCCTCTGTATCTCTCTGTGTGTTTCTGTGTCTCTCTGTGTCTCTCTGTGTCTCTATGTGTCTCTATGTGTCTCTCTGTGTCTCTCTCTGTCTCTCTGGATCTCTATGTGTCTCTCTTTTTCTCCATGTGTCTCCATGTGTCTCTATGTGTCTCTATGTGTCTCTATGTGTTTCTCTGTGTCTCTCTGTGTCTCGCTGTGTCTCTCTATGTGTCTCTATCTCTTTCTGCCTCGGTCTCTCTCACACTCTCTCGCTCTACGTGGCAAAACCCTCGCGAGACTTGCAGTGAGAGATTCCTCTTGTCGACATGACCAATTAAAAATGTATGCATGCAACAGGTTGTCTCATTATTATAGCCAGGAGTTGGCGTAGGCCGCGGTGGTCCGCTGGTCCCGTGGCGAAGTGTGGGAGACTTTGGTGTTGGGTGGGAGGAGGGTAGAGACTCTGGCGATGGGTGGGGAAGAGCAGAGACTTCCTAGACCGAAGCTAATCATCCTTTAATCTCTATTCAGTTGTCAACAATGCTCACTTAAGCGTAGACGTAATTCAATAGACGAGCGATGCAACCTCAAATAATTATAATAATAATATGCGTATAGTTATCATGAGATTACACACCCACTTTAATGAATAATTAACTGTATAAATAAGAATTATTACACAGAATAATAATTGCGGTTGACGTCGTCTACATGTACTACCATCAAATATTCCTATTTTATGAATTTATCCGACACAATAACGTAGAGATAATAATACAGATAAAAAGTTTTAAGCCGACCATAGGTGCTTAATGCTTTGGAATTGGATGACATGCAGCGCCTTTCCGTCTTCGTTGTTGCTATTATTATAACAATTATCCTCGTTGATTTTTAATCGGAATGACAAACCGCAACTCGTCACAATGCAGACAAAACACAAGCAGACGTCGTAAGCAAAACAGTGAATAGGAGGATAGTCTGAAGGAAGAGTTTTAAGGTCGACGCCGATTCATAGACGGTTATTTTGTTTTGTAATAGACTCTATTGACTAGATTTGTTTATTTTTTTAGAGAAATTGAAGAGAAGATCTTAGGTAAGAAATGTTTTTCATCTTTTCGTGGCAGTACAAAGTCATGAAGAACGTATAGTCACGTCATTGTTGCTGACGGTGGTGGTGATGGTGGTGGTGGTGGTGGTGGTGGTGGTGGTGGTGGTGGTGGTGGTCGTAGTGGTGGTGGTGGTGGTGGTGATGATGATGGTGATGATGATGGTGGTTATACAGGGCTTAAAGTGTGCCTGGACGGTCATGGACGGCGTCCATGCACTTGTTTGAAAATCTGAACACCGTCCAGCCACTTATTGGCGAGCACAGACTGGAAAGATAAGAGGCGTCCAGGCACTTATTTTTCCACACTTTATGCACTGTGGTTATAGTGATAGTGGTGGTGTGGTGTTGGTGCTGATGGTGATATTGGTTGAGGGTGGGGCGGTGGTGGAGGTACCTTTATTCTCGTAGGCAGGCCCTGGCTCTAGCAACAACTGTTAAATGTCCGTTCAATTTGCATCCACCCCCTCCCTACTCCACCCCACCCCACCCCACCCCATCCCTCTCGACCAACCGACTGTTTGAGGCAACGGCGTCAACAAATTATTAACTTATGTCCGACGAATTCGGTTGGTCGATTGGTCGCCTGTGTTATCGGTGCGCTCAGCCCCACCATCCCCCTCCCTCCCTGCCTGCCTACCTCTAGCTGCCCCTCTGCTCTCATTCGTCTGTCTGCCTCTCCATCCTCCTCCTCCTCCCCCTCGCTGTCTTCCCCGCAGAGCTGGCAGAGAAATCAACCCATTGCCGCCGGTCGAAGCCTTCCACTAATCTCGCCATTTCGCTTCTAGAGACGAGACGTGTTTGTCGCGACAATCCTTCGAGGTTAGTGTTTCTCTGTCTGTGTGTCTGTCTGTCTGTTTGTAGGTCTGTCTGTCTGTTTGTCTGTCTGGCTGTGGGTCTGTCTAGTCATCGATTGATGTCTGTTTCATGAGACTTCTATAGCGCCGCAGGACGAGATCCACGCTGCGAGTCAATGTTCGACGAGAGAGTCGTTTGTGAGACTTTGGAATCGCAATAAAATCGTAGTTTGGTGAAATGGAATTCTCTCTTTCTCTCTCTCTCTCTCTCTCTCTCTCTCTCTCTCTCTCTCTCTCTCTCTCTCTCTCTCTCTCTCTCTCTCTCTCTCTCTCTCTGCTGCTGCTGCTGGACCTGCTGGAACTACATAACCTACAGCATCGCTAAAACACATCCGCGATCGATCTCTCGTTGTCCAGGGTCAACCATAAATACCACATCTGCAGTGTATGTAATGTAAAAATTATATTGTACTATTATACAAAGATTAGGCTACATACTACATTATGCATATCGGCGGATATAATAGAGTACGCTAGCCTATACGAGCGAATTGACTTTTGATGCCCAGAAATTAATGTCGCGATTATGAAGACGATATTCTTCCTGCAGAACTTCTCATCTTCTGATTTATCTTGCGTAGCTGTCTCTGCTCTGAATTCCTTTCTAATACTTATTTTGTATGAAACGCAAATAATTAATTATAAAATACAGTTAAAATTTATGTGCGTGTATCTGAATATTTTGTGAAGCGCCTTTGTGTGCCTCACAGCGACTCTTGTAAGCGTAGCAATCTTACAGACTTAAAGGAAACTCCTATATGGTTGGAACACGAGATAATTTATGATTTAATAGCATCTAAAGCTATACAACGCTACTGCATGTGTTTTGGTGCATTTATGATTATGTATGCGTGTAATATATGCGTGTGTACATGGTGGTGTGTATGTGTGTTGTATGTGTGTTGTACGTGAGTTGTATGTGTGTTGTAAGTGTGTCGTATGTGTGTTGTATGCGTGTGTACATGGTGTGTGTGTTGTATGTGTGTCATATGTGTGTTGTATGTGTGTTGCATGTGTTTTGCATGTGTGTTGTATGTGTGTTGTATGTGTGTTGTGTGTGTGTTGCATGTGTGTTGTATGTGTGTTGTATGTGTGTTGTATGTGTGTTGTATGTGTGTTGTATGTGTGTTGTATGTGTGTTGTACTTGTCTTGTATGTGTGTTGTATGTGTGTTGTATGTGTGTTGCATGTGTGTTGTATGTGTGTTGCATGTGTGTTGCATGTGTGTTGTATGTGTGTTGTATGTGTGTTGTATGTGTGTTGTACTTGTCTTGTATGTGTGTTGTATGTGTGTTGTATGTGTGTTGCATGTGTGTTGTATGTGTGTTGCATGTGTGTTGCATGTGTGTTGTATGTGTGAGTGCACTGTTGATTACTGTTTGCTTGTTGGGTTGTAAACTTGTGACAACGAATAGATATTGTATAAAAACGTGACGATTGGATTGGCTTGATGTGGGAGTGCATGCATGGACATATACGAAGTGAGAGAAGCAGAGGTAGAGAGACAGACACAGAGACAGAGAGATGCAGTATGATAAACACACATGGATATAAGAAAGAAAAGACAATGACAAAAAATGTTGAATATTTTACTTTTAACGAACGATGTTATCGCCGATGTAATATAGCGTCATGCAGCCATGGAGATGACCTTCTTGTACAGAGGTCATCTCCATGGTTACAGATGGAACTGTGTGTAATTCGTTCCATCGCAACGCTCCGTTTTATGCCAAAATGTTCGGTTTATGCGATTGCTCGGATTGCCGTCAAAATCCTCTGATGATGAAGAACAGAAGAAGGGTTTAAAATAAGAGAGATAGAGACAGACAGATAGACATATAGACAAATAGATAGACAGACAGATAGACAGATAGACAAATAGATAGACAGACAGATAGACAGATAGACAAATAGATAGACAGACAGATAGACAGATAGACAGATAGATAGACAAATAGATAGACAGACAGATAGACAGATTGACAGATAGACAGATAGAGAGAGAGAGAGAGAGAGAGAGAGAGAGAGAGAGAGAGAGAGAGAGAGAGAGAGAGAGACAGAGAGACAGATATACAGACACAGACCGATAGAGAGAGAGAGAGAGCGAAGAGAGAGAGCGAGGGAGAGAGAGAGCGAGAGAGAGAGAGGGAGAGAGAGAGAGAGAGATGAGAGAGAGAGAGAGAGAGAGAGAGAGAGAGAGCGAAGAGAGAGCGAGAGAGAGAGAGAGAGAGAGAGAGAGAGGGAGAGAGAGAGAGAGAGAGAGAGAGAGAGAGAGAGAGAGAGAGAGAGAGAGAGAGAGAGAGAGAGAGAGAGTGAAGAGAGAGAGCGAGAGAGAGAGAGCGAGAGAGAGAGAGGGAGAGAGAGAGAGAGAGAGAGAGAGAGAGAGAGAGAGAGAGAGAGAGAGAGGGAGGGAGAGAGAGAGAGAGAGAGAGAGAGAGAGAGCGAAGAGAGAGAGCGAGAGAGAGAGAGAGGGAGAGAGAGAGAGAGAGAGAGAGAGAGAGAGAGAGAGAGAGCGAGAAAGAGAGAGAGAGAGTAATAAACAAGCAAATCCAAAATGGACGGACGGATGGGCGGATAGATGGACAGATATCTTGATCGAATTCATGGATAGCTGTGCGAATGAATAGACAAATAGATAAAGATGCAGATCGACAGTATATGAGTTTTATGTTCTGATGTCTGAATTTCGAGTCTGCTGATGAATGGAGAAACTAGACTCACTGATGGTTGAACTATATATTATAATTACAAGTTTCTTCATCAGTCTCTTGTTCTTTTCAGACATTCCCATTGCAATTGTTTTCTGAGAGCGCTTTGAATAGTCATTCTTCTACACATAGGTGCCATATATATATATATATATATATATATGGATAGATAGATAGATACTTCACGACCAATATATGTACGTTACATGCAATGATGCATATAATATTATTGTAATCATCGCATGCACCGTTGCTACATGCTTGAATATTATTAATAATCATGATAATAATAATAATTAGCCTAATTCGGCTTTGTTGTTGGTCCGTCCTTAACTGTGATTCGGTGAACCACAAATGTGACCAATATAGGACAGGATATAATCATCGTTCACATATAAATTTTATATATAAATATATACAATGTTATACATTATATATATAAATATATACACATTATATATATTATATATAATTATATACAATACATATATGAAAATAACTATCTGAATGCTATAGATGAAACGTATAGTTGCATTGTTGATCCCAGTAGAGCAACTGATATCGGATGCATTGAGATCTGAGATCCTCCTTTTTCGATTATCCGCTGCCGATCGTTTGGCACTGACACTGGCACTGGCACTGGCACTGGCACTTGCACTGGCGCTGGTACTTGCACCGGTGGCGTTCGTCAAAGACAGCTCATCTTCTGTGCTGCTCCAGTTAGAAGTCAGTCTGCATGGTCGACTATCACTGCGCTCATCTGCCCATGGAGTGCTGTAGGTCACTCGCTTGTCCACCTTATATACTGCCACCTTCTCTCTGCAGTCTTACGACCCCATCCTCATATGTTGACCTGATGTTGACCTGATGTTGACCTAATGTTGGCCTGATGTTGGCCTGATGCTGACCTGATGTTGACCTGATGTTGACCTGATGTTGACCTGTTATTGGCTTGATTCTGAGACGCCGTTGTCTGATGCCAATTGTGCCTTAGAAGCCGGCGCAATAGAAGTTACCAATGGCAATTCAATGTTGTCACTGCAGCTCATTGTTCTATCTCTCGCATTGAACGATCGTCATAGCCTATAAGCTTAATGGACATTAAGGACCAACCGTTTCAATTCATTGCTTATTTTACTCACCAACTATAAGTCGTCATTCGTATCACAGATCATCTTGACAGTAATGTAATGTAAGTAACAATTTTAAATATAAATGTTTCCAACATTATACTTTACTTTACGATGCATGAAATGTGCATCAGCGCTCGCTAATAATATGAAGCAGGTCGGTACAACTTCAGCTTCAGAGTAACAAGGTAAAGGTTCTATAATAATTATGACATCATGATTGTAATTACGATAATTATAGCGAATCTGATTCGCTTTTATTTATTTATTTATAGGCCCATTTAATGATGTCATGGATTTGTATACACACACACACACACACACACACACACACACACACACACACACACACACACACACACACACACACACACACACACACACACACACACACACACACACACACACACACACACACACACACACACACAAGCACACGCACACACACACACACACGCACACACGTACATCGCTTCTAAATGTGTGCGGTGGATATTCTATCTGTGTATATATAAAATTGGAATGTGATGTGATATTATAATGTGCGCATTTCTTGGCTAATTGGTTCTGTATTATTATAACGACGTTTAGAAACTCGATTAGAAAATCTCTGATGACCTTTTGACCCGGATTCTGTACAGCGATACGGATAGAGGCAGATGGAACAGAAGAAGACAAACAGAAAGAGATACAGACAGAGAGACAGAGACAGAGAATCATAAAGAGAGGCAGACAGAGACAGAGAGACGCGGACATGGAGAGAGATGAACAGGGACAGACAGAGACAGAGAGAGACAGAGAGAGAGACAGAGAGGCAGAGACAGAGATACACTGACATATAGAGAGATGGACAGGGACAGATGTAGACAGTGTCAGTAAATATGAGATGTATGGATCATTCTAACCAGTTAATATATAAGAATTGACATGACGAGTTACTTGAATATCATGTCACTATGTTTAAACAATAAACAAACATAATAAGCATACAGCTAAAATTCAGAATCGATCTTTTTCCGTGTGATAAACCCAGTGGACGGGAATGGATCCCATGAGTATATCCTACGTTTGCTTTCTCGGACTCTAAGTGAAGCATTTGTTTTATTCAACTCACAACTGTTTACTTTTTGCCGTGCTATGAGTCGGGAGTACTTCTGGGTAGTTACCTTGAAGGGGCGCTATATCTTGAATGAACAAATGAATATGCCTGTAACAAGCAAAAACCCAATATGGTGTCCGGACAATTCGTCCCCGGACAATTCGTCCCGGACAATTCGTCCCGGACAATTCGTCCCGGACAATTCGTCCCCGGACAATTCGGACCGGACAATTCGGACCCGGACAATTCGGACCGGACAATTCGGACCCGGACAATTCGGACCGGCTATAGCCTACTTTAGCCTCAGTCTATGCGTGACTTGTCCACTCTGGAGTAGGCCAACCTATTGCTTTCCAAATATACCTTTAATCGTAATCGTAATCGTAATCTCGGGACTTCTACAGCGCCCACAAAAGCCAAGTCGCGGGAACCAGCTTATTCACAGGCGCTCAATCAAAACAAAATCGGTAGGCAGCGGGTCAAGTCCAGAGAGTCAGGCAGGCAGATAGATGGACAGCTAAGGTGGGTGATGTTTAGAGTTGAAGTGACGGGGGATGTGAGTAGAAGAGGAAGAATCAGGATAGGATTTTTGAAAGAGCAATGTTTTCAGTTTTGAGTGAAAGACCTGTGGGGAGATAGCGAGAGGTGGAGTTTTGGTGAGTTCGTATGATGGGTCGGAAGTTTGCCGAAGTGCTGGCGGAAGTTTGTTCCAGAGAGGTGGAACGGCAATGGCTATGGAGCGGTTTGCGAATCTCAGTGATGAAGTGATGGAAGGGCGAAGCAGGGTAATGGAGGATGAGGAGCGTGTTGAACGAGGTGGCTGGATGGTGAACAACTGACGAAGGTAGAACGGCTGGGATGATTGAAGTGTATTGTAAGTGAGTGAGAGGACTTTGTATTCGATGCGTTCAGGTATTTTGAGCCAGTGAAGTGATTTCAGAACAGGAGTGATGTGGTGACGTTTGGGGGTTTTCGTCACTGCACGAGCATAATGTCATAGCCAAGTGAGGTAACGTGTTATATTATGTTTAGGCCTACATTTGCTTTGAGAACAATGAAATAATTTTCAATTTCGAATTGAATTTTAATGCGCAGCAGTATCTCCGGTCGACATCTGCATACGGTAATGGTGTCCGGGACGAATTGTCCGGGGACGAATTGTCCGGGACGAATTGTCCGGGGACGAATTGTCCGGGACGAATTGTCCGGTCCGAATTGTCCGGGGACGAATTGTCCGGGACGAATTGTCCGGGACGAATTGTCCGGGGACGAATTGTCCGGGGACGAATTGTCCGGGAACCAACAATATTATATATAGTCTATAATTATACCAACGCGTGTACATGTTTGCATAAATATATGTATGTGTGTGTATGTTTGCATGCATGTATATGTTTGTGTGTGTATGTTTGCATGTATGTATATGTTTGTGTGTGTATGTTTGCATGTATAGGCCTATGTATATGTATATGTTTGTGTGTGTATGTTTACATGTATGTATATGTTGGTGTGTGTATGCGCTGATGTATATGTTTGTGTGTGTGTATGTTTACATATATGTATATGTTTGTGTGTGTATGTTTGCATGTATGTATATGTTTGTGTGTGTATGTTTGAATGCATGTATATGTTTGTGTGTGTATGTTTGCATATATGTATATGTTTGTGTGTGTGTATGTTTGCATGCATGTACATGTTTGTGTGTGTATGTTTGCATGTATGTATATGTTTGTGTGTGTATATGCGCTGATGTATGCATGTTTGTATAATACGCTGATGTAGGCTATGTATATGTTTGTGTGTGTATGTTTGCATATATGTATATGTTTGTGTGTGTATGTTTGCATGTATGTATATGTTTGTGTGTGCGTATGTTTGCATGTATGCATATGTTTGTGTGTGCGTATGTTTGCATGTATGTATATGTTTGTGTGTGCGTATGTTTGCATGTATGTATATGTTTGTGTGTGCGTATGTTTGCATGTATGTATATGTTTGTGTGTGCGTATGTTTGCATGTATGTATATGTTTGTGTGTGCGTATGTTTGCATGTATGTATATGTTTGTGTGTGCGTATGCGTCGATGTATGTTGCAGACGAAGGTTATAATCGATGTTTCGTGTTTCTGGTCGTTAGATCAGTGGCGCCTCTGGTGGTCGGGTAATAAAGCGATCGATGAGTGAAAATAGAAAAAGAAAAAAAGAATCCGGAACATTCGTTCCATCCACGGCAGGATTTCGCGGGAAGTCTATTAAGACAAGGCCACACGTAGGAACGGAGAGAGGAACAAAAGAAAAGGAAGAATGGAATGAAGGAAGGAAGGGAGGAAGGCGGTTGAGGTGGCGGAGGAGTAGGTGGCGGTGTTGTTATACCTTGGGGGCAATATAATTCAACTCCAATGCAGAGAGTCATTAGTATGCACTGATCCATAACTCATTGAATTCCATCAGTCGGACCCAGGCCAGATGCCCACCCACACCCACCCACACCCACCCACACCCACCCGCCAACATACACACACACCCAGACACACACAAACCCGCAAACACACGCACCCACACACACATACATCTCCATCCCTCCTCAAGTAATCAACTAGTCATACACACTGACAAACACATGCATACATACAAACACAGTGTGACAAGTAGACGGACGCAGCAATGGAATTAAGGATACGGGCAGAATGTCTTCCCTTGTATAATTTATTTTTATTTTTTTATTATTGTGTGCAAATAATACGCTAAGTATATAATCACATTTTATATAACAAATATTTCATCAATTGCATACACAAAGAAATATAATCATACATAGTGAGATAGATAGAGAGACAGACACACAGACATACAGACAGAGACAAAGAGAGGGTCGGATGAAATGAATGGCAAATAAAAGTAATCTAATTATTGTCTTCTCATACAATATCTCTTTCAATCTCATCTCCTTGAAATCCGTTCGTAATTCATTGCATTACAATAATATAACTTTTCCCCGATTGTTTCCACCTATAATATTATTATAGTCAACCCCAGTCTTGTCCTAGTCTCGTCTTCGTATGTCTTGTCTTCTTATGTCTTGTCCTCGCCTTATCTTCTTATATCTTGTCTTCTTATGTCTTGTCTTCTAATCTTATGTCTTGTCTTTATTACGTCTTATTTTATATTGTCTTGTTTTCGCTTTTCTCCAGACTTTAGAAAATTAACTATTTGTCGACTAATAACTAAACCTCCGCAAATTCAACAGAAATTTTTGGCCCGGAAACAACATTTCGGTTTAAAAATTTTACGACTCGCATGAAATTCGCTATTAATTCAGGGAATTTTGCGCCATGAAAAAACTCATGTTTTCATCATGAATACTGATCCATGAAAACACTCATGTTATCATGATGAATACTAATCCAGGCAATTTCTATGTCTATAGCTCTCTCCTATCGCTCACAATAAATTCGTTGCAATGCGTTTAATTCTGTCTAAATAATTCGATTTATAGTTTTGCAAAAATCTTAATCGTGCTTCTGTTGCTTAAGCAATAAAAACGAAACGCACCGAGAAAGATTTCCTATCTTGACAATTTATTACAAGTAAATGGTTCTAATTTTCCCTGGAGGAAAATGTTTGCAGATAGAATGCAGAATCATTCTAAATCAATTTGGCGGAGACGACGAACGGCAGATGTCGCTAGTGTAGCACTTGGCGACGGCAGCAGAAGATGTGTGTTGCCTCTGGAGGAATGCGTGATCTGTGTTCTTTACTATTCATGATTGCAATCGGTGTCAGCCAATCAGCGTTGTCTCATCACTCATTAATATTCATCGGTGGACGCCAAGTCTTACAAACGAAATCATCATCTGCCTCACTGTCTGTCTGCCTGCCTGTCTGTTTGTGTATGTCTGTTTGTGTCTGTCTCTGTCTGTGTGTCTGTCTGTGTGTCTGTGGAAGAGATTGAGAGGCGTCACAACCTTAAGGGTCGTCACTCCTCCTTTGCCCTCGGTGAATTACTTGGCGCTATAACAACGATCGTCTTTAGCATACGTTATTACGTTATTACGGCAGTCGTTGTTATTGGTCCATCGCACGTGAAACCCGCTTCCAGAGATAGGCCTACTAGCAAACAGTTTGCATGGCCTCGCGGAAGAAGCAGGTTTTGAGAAAAGAGAAGGAAGAACAGAGACTGTACAATCAGATGGAGCATTCCAAAGAGAAGGTCAATTGAAGCAAATGGTCGGAACTGTGTCATAGCAGGTTTATAGCGTGGTGAACCAAGATCGTGCGTTTGAATGTATGTGTGCATGCAATTATGCATACATTTGCGAATGCGTGTATATGTCTATGATTATTATGTATGCAATGCATACTATGCATAACATGAATGCATGTATATGTCTCGTAATCGTAATTGTAATCTCCTAATTTCTAAAGCGCCACTGGAAAGCCAAGCGCGGGGCACTGGCTTATTCACGAGCGCTGCGTTAAGTTAGAAGGGTTGTCCGTGAGAGTAGTCCGTGGTGGTCCGGTTGTGCTTATGTCTATAATTTTATGTATAATATTATGTCTATAATTATATATATATGCATAATAAGATGAATGCATGTACATTGTATAATTATGCATGCGGGCAGTCGATTATTGTGTCTTCGTTTGATGATCTTCGTGGTTCTTCGGTTGAGTCGCTTCTCCCAATAATTGACCAAAACATGAGGAAGATAAGATGACTGACGTCTGATGTTTCGTCATCAACGCAACTCAATCTGGCGCTATACAAAGAAGTTGCTTCTAGTCAATTTGAATAGCCATCGACAGACAGTCGTGTGTGATGTGTATCCGCCCCCACCACCACCACCACCACCACCACCACCACCACCACCGTTCTATTCTCTTGCTTCCGACCAAGATGCTTATTTATCGGACTTAACGAAAGATTCATATCGTTAGCATCCAATGCAATTTGTCCTTAGGCTATCTTCGTCTTCTGTGCAATGCGATTTGATTGAACTCCGTTAATCTCCGATAATTGATCGCATTATCGCTCGCGAACATCAAACGACGTCCGCGCGGACAAAGTGCTTTTATAGACCGTTGTGTTTAGGATTCGAAATCTCGTCGGTTTCGACGACCATTAATTCTGTTCCCGGATGTGTCAGCTCAGAACCAGCGTGCCTCTGGGAGAGAGTCTGTAAAGGAGCTGGATCAGCTGCCAGGCATATAGGACCTGGTAGAGTTTCTTAAGGAGAGCCAGTCAGATGGTGGATAAGTAAGTAAGTCAGTCAGTAGCTGACTGCAGTCAGTGAAGCGCAGCTGGTTATCTGGATATACATGTACAGCGTTGACTCTGTCTCTGTATCAGTTCAATGATCCGTGAAACGAAGACCCAAGCAAATCCCCCATCTCTCAGTCCTCTGTCTCTGTCTGTCTACATGTCTCTGTCTGTCTGTCTGTGTCAGTCTGTGTCTTTCTCACCATCTCTCTGTCACTGGCTCTCATGCCCTCTTTTCTTATCCATGATTATGTCTGTCTAACTCTCAGCATTTATCATCGGATTGTTCCATATTAACGTCCTCCTCCTCCTCCTCCTCCTCTCCCTGCACCTAGTGCACTGATTGCCTCCTGACCTGCGCAATCAATGGCCCTCTGCTTCTCTGCATCTAAGACCACGTGACAGTCATCCGCTTCTTGTCTGTGCTCCCTGCCTTTGTCTTCTGCTACAACAATCAACATCTTAATCCACAACGAAACGACACTAAAGCAGCAGAGAAAGAAATCAGTCGAATGATTCTGCTACTGTAACAGACGACAGAGAGAGACAGAGAGACAGAGACAGAGATATCGTTTGTCAAGGGATTGTGAGATGAAAGCGCAAAACGTCTTCTTAGATTCGTTAAGTAGTTCGCTCAACTCACATCAAGTCGATTGCCAAGACGCATATCGCTCACTCCGGTCACCCCAGATAATAGACGGTGGCACCGAGGTCTCCTTATACCATTGCCCCCACCTTCCCTGCCCGCCTTGCCTCCCCGCCTTCCCTGCCTGTCTGTCTTGCCTGCTTGCCTCTAATCGCCTTATCCGGAAGATGGTTGTGGTCGGGTCACCAGTCGACTCCATTAAGATATTGATATCCTCTGATTATTATTCCACTCCAACCGTCTTTTATAAACGCCGTAAATTCGATCGCCTTCTCTCTCTCAGACACAAGCAGGCGCTATGCTAAACGGCTAATGGCGCCTCGTAAATTGTCCGGAGAAGCAAGAGAACAGGAATGGAGATCTGTGAAGATACTCAAGGAAAACAATATGGATCCAGTCTTCGTTAAGGCTGGTGGACCGACCAACGACTAAGCTGTCCACAGTCGTTTGCGGGAAAGTCTCGCAGATTGTGTTTTCACTCCACAGCGATGAAGTCTTAGCAGCTTAACACTGTACAGTAGCTGGTCATTGACGACTTTCTTATTGCAGGCGTATATATAATATATAGCTCACCTTAAATGCTTTCCTCTAATGTCCATTACTAACTGACAGTTTCTCCTTCAATTCCAGTTCTTCAAACTGCGAGTCTTGGCTGGGACTTCGTGGCAGAGGGGAGGTAACCTTGAAACGTCCAAATGAGTTCGGTATTTCTCTGTGCGCCCTTCTGTCTATCTGCATGCCTGTCTGTCCTTCCATCTATCTGCCTGCCTGTCTGTCTATCTGCCTGTCTGTCTGTCTGTCTGTCTGTGTCTTTTCCTAAATAGAGACCGGTATATTTGACGCTTAGGGCGACAGAGGCGATGGATTGGCAAGTATCGTGTTTGCCTCCCTTCAGTGTAAGGCGACACTATTCATAGCCATTCGACATGCGATACGCCGCTTTTGTGGCTCAATTGGAGAGCAAAGCAATGGGTGGTGGAGATCGGGTTTAATGGGGAGTGAAGGGGAGATCAGACGTTGTATTTGGGTGAATGGGGAGCAATGGGTGGTGTGGAATGGTGTGGATTGCATTTGGCAGACTGATGGAGGTCTGCGTCGAAACCAGAAAAGCCGCCATAAAGCAACTAATTTTAGATTGTATGCGACCGAATAATCACAGCGTCGACGACCTTGCAAAGGAGAAGGAGAAATAAGAATAATAACAGAGACAGAGAGAGACAGAGAGAGACAGAGAGAGACAGAGACAGAGACAGACACACAGACAGAGTAAGAGACAGGGACAGAAAAAAAGCCATGATTAAAAAAAGAGAAAGAATAGAACGAGAGACAGACAGACAGACAGACAGGCATAAACAGAAAGAGACAGAGACAGAACAGATACAGAGATAGACACAGAGACAGACACACAGACACACAGACAGACAGAGGTAAAGATAGAGACAGAAAAAGTGTGATAAAAAAGAGAAAGAATAGAACGAGACACCGATACAGCGAGAGAAGGAAGGAAGGAAAGAGGCAGAGAGGCAGAGAATAAAAAAGAAGGACTGATTGCTTTCTGCATATGGCCATCATATTTCATGGCGCGATTGAACAAAGGGAATCGAATTCTCTGCCGCCACCAACACCATATCCTTCTCCTCTCTCTCCTCCTCCCATTCATCCTCCTATTCCTCCTCCTATTGCTCCTCCTCCTCTCTTTCTCCTCCAGCCTTCTTCCATCGAAGTTGCTGCTGCTGCTGCTACTGTCGTTGCTAAGCAGCAGCATCATTGCTCTGCCTGAAGGGATAACGGATCCACCCGCCCCACACTCCCCGTCCCACCCACTCCTCGTCCCACCCACTCCCCGTCCCACCCACTCCCCCATCTCTCCTATTCTGTCGCTCCAATCACTGCATCTGAATCTGGATCTGACATTGGGCAATTGCCACCTTCTTTCTGATTGCCCCATCGCAACCACCATTGCCATCTGTGGTGGAAAGATATATTGCCACTAATTATCATCAGCACCACGTATACCGTCGGCTTTCATTCTTATTAGGGCTGTTGATTAATTAATCGCGATTAACTCGTGAAATTAATGCGTTAGAACTCATACTTACAATGTAAAACTAGTGATACATGCAATCTTTGCAAATATTTCTCGGACGTTTCTCGAGTGATCTTGGAACCTTGCTTGTGGTGCTTTTAGAGCGCCGTCAGAAAGGACAGAGTGACAGAGAGACAGAGAGACATAGAGACAGAGAGAGAATCATGTGTACTGGGAGCTGGATGCCCAAGAGCACACTGTTCTTGTGGAGCAGCTCAGAGGTGATCTGGCCGTGCAAAGTCTGTTCAAAATGCCATCGAGAATGCTTCAGTCCTTCCTCATTTCAATGCGATACGTAAATCGAATGATGGACATCCTCCAGTGATTTTGGGAGTTGGTGGCTTTCGAGCGCCGACAGAAAATCGTGAGATCGGTGGCTGGATACCCAAGATCACAATGTTGTCGTTGTTTTCGATTGATTTAATTTCTTATCATCATACTCATCGTCGTCATCATCATCAATCACCATCATCATATAAAAATAAACACAATCTCTTTATATAAGTATAATTGATGTAGGTACGTGTAGGTCTTCGTATTGGCGTACTTGTGTCTCTATCTGTTTGTCTGTCCGTCCGTCTGTCTGTCTGTCTGTCTGTCTGTCTGTCTGTCTGTCCGTGTGAGTTGCTCTTGGGACGGAATCGATCGACGTGGTCCATAAATTGACCGTGCAACTCCGTATACAGTTCTTTAGTTCTTTAGTTATTTAGTTTTTAGTTCTTTATTTAGTTCTTTAGTTCTTTGGTTCTTTAGTTCCTTAGTTCTTTAATGCTCCTGCAGATGAAAATTGTCCGATAAGAGTAATTATTTCACGTCTACACGTCTGTCTGTCTCTATCTCGAGTGTAGGACATTTCCCCCCCTGAACAAAACCCCCCGGACAAAACCCCCCGGACAAAACCCCCCGGACAATTCCCCCCCAGGGTAGGACAATTCCCTCTGTCGAACATACTGCGTGTAAGTGGTATTACTATAAAACGGCGGTTCTAAGTGTCCTAAGTTGGATTGATGAAAAGATATCTTGCTAAATAGAAGCCGGATTGATACAAAATAATTTTTACTTAAATGGAAGCTGGATTGATGAAAATCGTCTTGCTTAAATTGGAGCTGGATTGATGAAAATATTCTTGCTTAAATTGGAGCTGGATTGATGAAAATATTCTTGCTGAAATTGAAGCTGGATTGATGAAAATATTCCTGCTTAAATTGGAGCTGGATTGATGAAAATATTCTTGTTTAAATTGGAGCTGGATTGATGAAAATATTCTTGTTTAAATTGGAGCTGGATTGATGAAAATAATTGTTATTTAAATAGAAGTTGGATTAAACGCATTTTTGCCTAAATGGAAGTAAAGGAGGGGAATTGTCCGGGGGGTTAATGTCCTAGGATAAATCAGGGGGGAATTGTCCGGGGGGGGTTATTGTCCGGGGGGGTTTGTCCGGAGGGGGGGTTTGTCCAGGGGGGGAAATGTCCGCGCCCCCTATCTCTGTATTTGTCTCTGTATCTCTCTCTATACCTCTGTCTCTGTGTCTCTCTCTGTCCCTCTGTCTCTGTATCTCTGTGTTTCTCTGTGTTTATCTGCCTGTCTCTCTCTGTCTGTCTCATTCTTTCTTGTCTGTCTCTCTCTGTCCGTTTCTCTGTGTCGCTATATCACCCTCTGATCAAGACATTGGAAACGTGCCATATAGGCCTAATTATCTAGGACGGAACAACGAGCTTTCCACTTGCAAGGCACCATCCATGGATTCTCTTTGGCTCATTAGGAAGGAAAGTCTAGCTGGAATGAGAAAAGCCTTTCGATGGATAAATTCCAGTTTTCAACTGTAGTCGAGATTTCTTGCATCGTTCTAAATACATTTGCAGAGATCCGCACAGTCGTTCCTTGTGAACGCGCGTATTCGGAAGAAAACAATCAAAAGCAACATACATAGACACACGCAGACAGACATAGACACACGCAGAGAGACATAGACACACGCAGACAGACATAGACACACACAAACAGACAGACACACACAAACAGACATAGACAGACATAGACAGACGCAGACAGACATAGACGCACGGAGACAGACATAGACACACGCACACAGACATAGACACACGCACACAGACATAGACGGACAGCCATGCAGAGGAAGGCAGAATAAAGACGATATATATATATTATATATAGATTATATATATATATATAAATTATATATATGCATGTATATATATATATGTTGTATGTTGAGAGGAGGTCATGGATGGAACGGTGGAGTCGTCCGTGCTGAACAATAAGGATTCCTTTTGATGCAACTGGAAAGACTCTCTGTCTCTCTTCCTTCTGGAATAATTTAGTTTTCCGTCTTCTTTCCTCGCTCGCCTCTTCTGCTTCCACATCTTCCTTCTTCTTCTTCCTCCAATCCGATTGTTTTCTGTCCTCTTCTTCCCATTCCTCCTCCACTTCTCCTCCTTCCACTCCTCCTCCACCTCCTCTTATTCCTTGGCTAATGTTCGGTCGATGGGTGGGTGTGATGGAGTGTGCTGGAATTGTGTGGGATGGGGTGGGGTAGGGTGGGGTGGAGTGGGATTGGGGGAGTGTAGGACATTTCCCCCTGGACAAAAACTCCCCGGACAATAACCCCCCCGGATAATAACCCCCGGACAATTCCCCCTTGATTTAGCCTAGGACATTAACCCCCGGACAATTCCCCCCCTTGATGCGCAAATAGCCTATTTCTGTAGGTATAATTTGCTCAAACGTAGGCTACTTATTCAGTTCAAAAATTCGTTGCATCCAACTTCTATTTCGATAGCAACTATTTTTATCCATCCAGCTCCAATTTAGCAAGAATATTTTCATCAATCCAACTCCAATTTAAGCAAGAACATGTTTATCAATCCAGCTTCCATTTAAGTAAAATTTATTTTGTATCAATCCGGCTTCTATTTAGCGAGAATTCTTTTAATCAATTTAACTTGCGTACCTAGCACCGGCGTTTTATAGCACAACCACTTATAGGCCTACGCAATATTATGTTCTACCAGGGGGGGAATTGTCCTACCCTAGGGGGGAATTGTCCGGGGTTGTTGTTGTCCGGGGGTTGTTGTCCGGAGTTGTTGTTGTCCGGGGGGTTGTTGTCCGGGGTTGTTGTTGTCCGGGTTGTTGTTGTCCGGGGTTGTTGTTGTCCGGGGGGGTTTGTCCTGGGGGGGAAAATGTCCGCGCCCCGGGATTGGGGTGGGGTGGGTAGGGTGGGGTAGGTGGGGTGGGGTGGGATTGGGGTGGATGTGACCGGTCAATCATCGATGCATGGATGTCTTCGTCACGTGACATAGAGACTGCATCCAAAACGGATTCGAAGACAAAAAGATTCCACATAATAATAATTATTATTATCTCTCCTCCAAATACAAAACTCTACGGACACGGTGCGCTCCTGATAATAACAAAAACATTTTTACAGATGCTACAACCTCCCCTCCCAGCACACACACACACACACACACACACACATATACACACCTCCACTCACACATACACACACACACAAACACAAACGCAAACACGCATTCAGGCAATAATTCTGTAGAAAATGTCTGATCAAATTATTGCTCGTTCATACAGAGACAAAATCTTATCAAGTCTTTGTTATCCGATTTAGTCAGATTTTGTCTGATTTAATCCGATTTTATCTGATTTAGTCTGATTTACTCTGATTTAGTCTGATTTTGTCTGATTTAATCTATAGTCAATTCCATGAAACCCAAATCAGAGTTTTTTAACGTGCAGCTGTACACAGAATGTGCAGTTCTAAATGGATTTGTGCTGACATTGTAGAAGCACTTCTGTAGGCCCTACAGTTAAAACTAGTAAAAAGGTCATTGTCCTCCGATTGGAAGTAATTTACCACAGAGAACGGGAAAAGAAAGAAGCGGTTGTGCAGTTCTAAAAATTCCTTTAAAAACAGCCCTTACCCAAATCTTAGGCCAGCTGGTGAAAAAGTCTACAGACATGTATACCATCGATCATCGTATGTTGGTGATCGGGAATTTTTGCTCGGACATTATAAGCGATATTTTAGTTTAAAGTGAAGCGCAGGTCATCGACTGAATGACGATGGCTGCGTCAAGGCAGAGGTGGTTGCTCAAAGATGCAGAAGTAAAGGATGCAAAAGTAAAGAATGCGAAACGCGCTGCTTAAGCACTACTGAAATCACAACAATTGACTACGGTATCGGAACAGGAAAAATTAGAAGTTAATGAATGAATTAGTAAATAAACGAAAGACTGAAAGACGGAACGAATGAACGAATGAACGAATGAACGAACGAATATGAGAGAGAGAGAGAGAGAGAGAGAGAGAGAGAGAGAGAGAGAGAGAGAGAGAGAGAGAGAGAGAGAGGCAGAGGCAGAGGCAGAGGCAGAGGCAGAGGCAGAGGCAGAGGCAGAGGCAGAGGCAGAGGCAGAGGCAGAGGCAGAGGCAGAGGCAGAGACAGAGACAGAGACAGAGACAGAGACAGAGACAGAGACAGAGACAGAGACAGAGACAGAGACAGAGACAGAGACAGAGACAGAGACAGAGACAGAGACAGAGACAGAGACAGAGACAGAGACAGAGACAGAGACAGAGACAGAGACAGAGACAGGCAACTGACTCATATGCTCAAGGGGGTTTCTCTTTCCCCCCACGGAGCAAATAATTGCCAGCTGCACTTGACATGCTAATCATTCAAATTGGCCACTGGTTGTGGTCACGTGACACACGCTCGTGCGAGGTCATCGGGTTCAAACCGAGGTCATGCGAAGGGCATTGCTTCAATTTAACACATTGAC
>OX457046.1:47062064-47162064 GCA_949752735.1 Lumbricus terrestris | reverse complement strand
AGTCTGGGTATAATGGAAAGAGATGGAACTTTATTCAGATGGCTGCTTTGACTTAGAATGATCTCGTACGTTTGAAAACGATTATAATTTATATAAATAAGAAAAGAGATAGAAAACAAGGACCTTAGGGGTTGAGTGAAGGACATATTGACGATCTCTACGCAGTTAAGGCATCCCTCACCAGAGGGATTAAATTCTATAGACCGAAGGGAGAGAAGACCACACAGTTACGCGTGCATGGTATCAGATGAGGGGGTGTCGAAATACGGACCCTTAAGTTGCTAGGTGAGGACTCAACCATGACTATCTTCCCCCCACACACACCAATACACCTAGATCTGCATCTGTATTATATCAATTCATGAATATATGTTTCATTGTTCAGATGTAAATTATATAGGCTACAGCCGATATATTAGCTATATTTTATATTTACATGCGTATTATACTTTATATATATATATATATATATATATGATTTTTATGTATACATACTTTTATATACATGCAAGGAATGAACTTCATACGGAGGTATATCATGGATAAAAATTTCTATGGCTTGATGTTGCACGTATTAAGACGGTTCAATGCATCAGCGCATTGCTCTCTTTATGTTGCTCTCCTGTGTGTCTTCTTTGGATTCGTCTTAATGTCCAACATCAGCCAACGACATCAGCCAACGACATCAGCCTCAACATTAGTCTCCCTCTGAGAGAATTCCCTTTGCATCACAACAACAACGACAACAACAGCGACAGCAGCAGCAGCAGCAGCAGCAGCAGCAGCAGCAGCAGCAGCAGCAGCAGTAATACGGCTGCCGTTTCCTAGACGCCGCTCTGCTCCCTCCCTTCCTTCCCTCCATCCACCTCTTCACCCTTCCACCCCTTCCTCCCTTCCACCCTTTCCAGTCTTCCCTCCCTCCATCCCACTGCACATTCCTTCTCCATCAGAATGATCAGATGTCAATTTATAACGAAACTTTTATCGAAGACGAGTTTATCCATCATCTGTATATATAATACATTTAAATATATATAATATATATCTGTATATATGATACATATAAAAATATATGTATATGATACATATAAAATATATATATAATACATATAAAGAAATATATATATAATACATATAAAAAATATATATGACACATATAAAATATATATATACATGTATATGATACATTTAGATAGATATATATATATATAGATAGATATATATATATATGATACATATAAAAATATATATGTATGTATAGTTGATACAATGTCATGTCCAACAATTGACAAAACCTATAATTTATCTATAAATACCTGCATATTGTTTAACGAATTAAAATCAACGCCGAGACCCTCATAATACATTCTTCAATCGCTCAATCTGAGATTTCACAGCGTTCCACTGATTTACAATTATATAAAATAATTATTTGCTGAGTTCAGTTGAAGAGGAGTTCAAGTCAGAGCAGAGGATTTAATTTCGTGGCATCTGCTGCTGTAACTGGATTCTGCTGAGCCTCGATTCGCTCGTCATCCTCTTCGGTCGCCTATTGTGCTCGCTTAATGGAGCGAGTTGGACGTCATGCTTGGACGCCTTTCACCGCTCGCTGCCTCCTTTTGTCTGCGATGGAAGACGCAGATCGGTGAATATACCGTCGCAGACAATGACTCACATTGCCAGCACCCAATCACAGACAGAAGAAAAACAATAACAACACCTCCTTCCTTCCATACTACTCTTCCATCTCATTCTATTTGATCATTCTCCTCCTCTTCCTCCTCCTCCCCTCCTCCTCCTTCTCCTCATCCTCCTCCTCCTCCTCCTCCACCTCCTCCTTCTCCTCCTCCTCCACCTCCTCCTTCTCCTCATCATCATCATCGTCCTCCTCTTCCTAGTCCTCCTCCTCCACTATTCGCTCGTTCTACATACAACACAAAACAGGAACATGATCCACACATGCATACACACGCACACGCGCACACACACACATTCGTATATTTTCTATATACATAGAAATGCGGCTGAATGTGTACACAGAAAGCCTACGCCAAACATACACAATGATTCGTCGTGTATGTATATAAATGTACACACACACACACACACACACACACACACACACACACACACACACACACACACACACACACACACACACACACACACACACACACACACACACACACACACACACACACACACACACACACACACACACACACACACACACACATCCACACACACACACACACGCGCACACACACACATATTATACATGTATACGCTCGTATGGCATCTTGCATATAATATACATTTAAAATGCGCATATATATATATATATATATATATATATAATATGCACCTACATGTATATGCATAGTTTGCATATTCATGCATGCTGGTTTTGCATAATATTATGCATGCACATAATATTGTATGCGTATTATTATCAGTGTGTCTGGTTAGTATATAGACATGCACATATGTATATATATATATATATATATATGTGTATATATACATGTAACAGTGGACATAAAGAGTAATCTGGAGAGAACAACGGTCCGAGACCCATGGTATTAGCCAGACTTGTTTATCGACGCATGGGATTAATGCATTGAATGTTGTACGACAGTCGGCGCTTATCATAATGGATGAGCGTGTGGCTAGGATGTCACGTTCTACCTCAGCTGAACATATCGTATACAATATATATATACATACATATGTAAGTGCATAATATATATATATATATATATATATATATATACGAATAAATGCAGCAGCTGTATAAAGATGATGATGATTATAACCGTGTATTTTAAATGGCATTAATATGTTCTCGACATTGAAACAATTTACATAAAAAATTAATATGGTCGAATGTGTCAACTTTCTCGTGAAGCAGTGTTTAATCTAGTCTCCTTTTTTTCGGGGGGGGGGGGGGGGGGGGGGAAATTCGGGTTTCTGAATTGGTGGGGTGAAACAAACGGCCATTTTGGGCGGACAGACACGGCCAACGCCGTAGCCAGGATTTTATTTCGGAGGTGTTTTCCCCCTAGCTACGGCCTTGGCCACGGCCTTGGCCACGGCCTACTAAATTACCCTAAATTACACTAAATTTAGTAGGCCGTGGGTAGGGTGGTTCAAAAAAATAAATTTCAAGCTAGATACCAGGGCGCCCTCTCAGTTTGTTAGACCTGTCAATAGTATTATTGAGACCAAATTTCAGCTTCCTAATCCAACTGGAAGGCGGTGCTCAACGACATCGAAATATTACCATGTAGTTGCATTAGCTAGAAATATCGATGCCTTATAACTTGATCAAAAATCTCAGCCCTTGTCGGGTAGATGAGCTTGAAATAGTTTCTGTTGTGCTATTATACTTAACCACATTCTAGACTAATCAGCTAAACACATTTAACCATCAAGTGACAAGTGTACTTGATAGCAATGCCACTTCTGATGACCTGATCACAAAGTATTGAGATTGCTGGTGCCAATTATTGCAGCACTTGCTTGCGATCCTTTTGTCCTGCCACTTTCACAGAATGCCATTCATATGGAGTGTTTAAGAAGCCAGGATGGAGCAATTGGAGCATGCTGAAGCTGTAAGATCTGAATTTGTACAAGATTATCCACTTGCAGTACACTGGAAATGTTGACCGCCTGTCAGTGCTAGTTTCAGGTGATGCATGGTGTGGATAAACTCTTTGGTGTCCCCAAATTTCCCTCTATGACAGAATATGATTTAAATCCAAGGCTATTCATTATCTTCTGAAGTTATGGAGACTCACTGGCATGCTTAGACCTTGATCTTCGATACAACACATGTCAACGCCGGGCATTTTAGCGGAGAGTACGTTTTTTCAGGAAGACCCAATAGGTTAAAAGTCTGGATGGCCTGCTGTCGTCATGTGATGGAGTTGATTTAAACCAGAATCTTTATCGTGTGTTGTGGCCCATCTAATTCAAAATATAATCCAATCTTTAAGAGATTTAAAGCTGTGTGGGATGATGTGACACGTGACAGCATATGAGTGCTAGAAGTCGTATCCGTTACTGAATCCTTCCATGAAAGAGCATTCAGTTTTCTCAAGTAGTCTGCTGAAAATAGTGTCAGGTTCAGAGATGACCACCAAAAAATCATCGAGGTGTCAATGGTTGTCCTTGGAAGTCAGCCTTCAATAAGAAACTGGAAAGCCCAATTGACCATGCACGTTGAATGGTCAGGTTACTGTATGTCATCAAAATATATCGATTTACCAATCATTTATTCAGTCTAAGGAAGAAGGAAGAATCTCAGATTCATCCATTTGTGTGATTTGGTTCCCTTCTTCACTCAAAGGCATGGATAATGGCCTCCTCTTGCTGCAGGAACTCCAGGACAAGATCTGTCAATTTTGATTGAAAATATGATTCTGTTAACTATTTTCCATAGGAGATAAGCGTTGCTGTCACGAAGGTCCTAGAAAATTATCAGTACTAAGTGCGGTTCAGACGATGCTGAAGGTCTGATGCTGTTATGTTGCCAACTGCCTGTTACAGATAAGATGAAGATTTTTTACGGAATTACCGTAAATCCTGGTGAAATGATGTTGACGGGTATACAGTGCTGTGATACAGAAGGAGGGGATTGCCTGGCTAGTTTGCAACCCAGTGAACACTGACACTACTGCCACGCCTGAAGTTTGGTGATTCCTTTTTATACTTACACCAGAGAAATAGCCTGACGATGATGATTATCAGCAGTGCAGAGACTGAATTCAGCAATTGAGAGTAGTAAACGACATGGCTGAGAGAAGTGTGAAGTTGTTCAAGGAATTAAACTGACTCATCACTGATGAAGCAGAAAGCAGTATTTTCTCCAAGTGGTTGAGGCAAATAGGAAAGCAGTCCCCACTCAATCAACAAAGAAATCTGCTGTTGACACTGTGCTTGCAAAGCCTTCTACAGTGTAGACGTTATCGTATGTTTGGAGTCATAAAACGAGAACAATAGACATTCGTGGATTTAACGATGTTTTTGACTGTTTTTTACATTTTCCATATTTAAAACCTACTGAAATTTTATATTTCAAGCTCACCAATTGTTTAAATGTCACTCATATTGTCATGTTAGAGAAATGTATGATCTATCTTGAAATAAAGCACAGTTGTATTGTAATATATGCTGAACACATTTATTTCTGCAATTAACGTCTTTTCATTGGCCCATGCAAAGTAAAGCAGTCGTTGAGCACCGCCTTCCAGCTGGAATAGGAAGCTGAAATTTTGTCTCAATACTACTATTGATAAGTCTAACAAACTGGAAGGGCGCCCTGGTTTTTAGCTTGAACTTTATTTTTTGCCATGTATCTGTGAACCACACTAGCCGTGGGGCGTGGGACAGTAGCCGCTGAGGCAGATGCCGTCGACTCCCCTTGTCCGGTCATTTCTGCCAAAACTAAACATGCAAATCTTCGACAGTATTATAATTATTCTAGTCTTTAAATCTGATGATCTTTTCTGCATCAATGCACAGTTCTGTCGAAAATTTCTCACCGGGAAATTTTACATATTATATCTATCAACGCAATATTATGTAAATGTAAATAATGGTTGTCAACTTTTTCTGGAGGGGAGGAAAATGTCACGTATATTATTTTCGGGAGGGGGAAATATTTCGTGTATACATGTGAGCAACAGCTCTCGATTTTTCTGGGGAGAAGACACTCTTTGGAGGGAACTCCCTCCCCAAAGCACTGCTCGTCAACGACCATTGCAGTGTCTAACAAAATAGTCTATCTATCATGGACGGAGACCTGGGCGGAGACTTGGGGGGGGGAGGGGACGGAAAGACGCGAGTTTTTTGACGGACGAATGACTGAGTGTCGCCGAAAAATTTGCATCTTTTGCCGGCCAAAATTTCTGACGACCTTTTTTTAAGTCATCCGCCGAAATCTAAAAAAAATTCTATTTTCGCCGCCAAAAAGTTGATGATCTTTTTTAGTCTTGACGCTCAACGATTGGGGGGGGGGGGCAACTGCATGGGCTGTACCCCTTAGGTCTCCGCCCATGCTATCTATTATCGCAACTTGGTTGGTTGAATGACAGCTCTAAACCGACGTCAGTATTAAGTGGAAATAGTTCTCAATAATTTATTATAGGAATTGAGCGACAACTGATAGAAAACTTTTCTCTGCCATATTCATCCACAATCTTTTCTCTCTTCACAAGATTCTGTGCTTAGCCTAAGTTTAGAGTTCGTTCCTAAACAGGCGTATACCTTATTTAGCTCATTGGGTATACAAAAAACTATACATGTAACTATGAAGCAATTATATAAATTAAACAATTATACAAATATAAGTATATATAGTATCAATTAAGATATATAAGTATGTGTTAATATGCACATGCATTCATACATATTTCTTACATCCACGTATGTGTATGTGTGTGTGCGTGTGTGTGTTGGTTTGTCTGCGTATCTGTATGTCTAAGTGTCTTTGCATGTCTGCGTGGCTTAAAAAAAATAATGGTCGAAAGTCTCAAACTTCAAATCTAGATGCACTGGACGAAGATGAAGGTTTGCGCGGGAGGAAGGAGATGAGCAGGAGAAGGAGGAGGAGAAGCAGAATGAGGAGGAGGAGAAGGAGGAGGAGAAGGAGGAGAAGGTGGAGTAGGAGTTGAAGGAGGAGGAGGAGGAGAAGGAGGAGAAGCAGGAAGAGGAGAAGGAGGAGGAGAAGGAGGAGAAGGAGGAGAAGGAGGTGGAGAAGGAGGAGGAGAAGGAGGAGGATAAGCAGGAGGAGGAGGAGAAGGAGAAGGAGAAGAAGAAGGAGGAGAAGCAGGAAGAGGAGGAGAAGGAGGAGAAGTAGGAAGAGGAGAAGAAGAAAGAGGAGGAGGAGAAGGAGGAGAAGAAGGATAAGGAAGAGGAGAAGGAGGAGAAGGTGGAGGAGGATAAGGAGGAGAAGGTGGAGTAAGATGAGAAGGAGGAGGAGTAGGAGGAGGAGGAGGATAAGCAGGAAGAGGAGGAGAAGAAAGAGGAGGAGGAGAAGGAGGAGGAGGATAAGGAGGAGAAGGAGAAGGAGGAGGAGGAGGAGGAGGAGGAGGAGGAGGAGGAGGAGGAGGAGAGATGATCGAAATGCAGCATGAAGATAAGAAGGAGAAAGTTTTTCTGTCATTTGTTTTGTTTCATTGCAACATGTCTGTATATCTGTATGTTATTGACGCCAACTGTTGGAGAGAAAAAAACAATTATTGTCGATCACAGGCAATTTATTCGTATGCCTGTGCTCGAAGAAAGGAAGGAAGGAAAGAGAGAAGGAAGAAAGGACAGAAGGAATGAAGGAAAGGTGGAAAGAAGGAAGGAAATAAGGAAGTAAGGAAGGAAATAGGGAAGGAAGGAAAGAAGGAAGGAACGAAGGAACGAAGGAAAGAAATAAGGAACGAAGAAACGAAGAAACGAAGGAAGGAAATAAGGAAGGAAGGAAGGAAGAAAGGAAGGAAGGAAGGAAGGAAGGAAGGAAGGAAAGAAGAAAGGAAGGACAGAACGAAGGAAGGAAGGAATGGTAGACGAGAAAAAGAAGTAGTAAAGGATTTGTAGGCATTAGGTGTGACCCAGATCCAGACGCAGCAGCAGCTGTACAAATGGGAACTGGAGAATTGATGGTTGACTTCGGAAGGTGACAGACATTGAGGGAATCGAGTGGAGATGAATGTGACGTGGAATAGAGAGGAAGGTGATGTTGCTGGCGAGACAGGAGGAGGTGAAGACTTAGAGCCACTCGATGCTCGGAGGAGTTGAGTCACTGACGACGATTTACTATGACGATGACGACGACAATGACGATGACGACGATGATGACGACGATGATGACGATGACGATGACGACGATGACAATGACGATGACGACGATGATGACGACGATGACGACGACGATGACGACGATTTACTATGACGATGACGACGACAATGACGATGACGACGATGATGACGACGATGATGACGATGACGATGACGACGATGACAATGACGATGACGACGATGATGACGACGATGACGACGACGATGACGACGACGATGACGATGATGACGACGATGACGACGATGACGACGATGACGATGACAATGACGATGACAATGACGACGACGATGGCTGCAGCTGAAGGAGAAAATGACGACTTCTTTCTTTCTGACCGTGGTTCCTAGAATAAGTGATGTTTCACACAGAGACAGACAGACAGGGTGTGTGCGTGTACGGGGGTGTGCGTGTGGCTTCGTGTGTCTGTAATAATGGGTGTGCGTAGCTCTGTGTGTGACCGTGTGTGTGTGTATTTGTGTGTTTGTGTGTGTGTATGTGTGTGTGTGTATGTTTGTGTGTGTGTTTGTCTTCCGACATTTTAAGTAGTCTCTAGTCTAAATGGTCGTATGTATAGAAGCGAACAAAAGATTTCGCTAAGCAACTATTTCGTCTCTCGCGAGTTCGTGAAATATTAAGTTTCCATGCAACGACTGATAACATAGGAAGATAAAGCAAACTGAAACAGACAGACAGACATAAACAGACAGACATAAACAGACAGACATAAGCAGACAGACATAAACAGACAGACATAAACAGACAGACATAAACAGACAGACATAAGCAGACAGACATAAACAGACGGACATATACAGACGGACATAAACAGACAGACATAAACAGACAGACATAAACAGACGGACATATACAGACGGACATAAACAGACAGACATAAACAGACGGACATATACAGACGGACATATACAGACGGACATAAACAGACAGACATAAACAGACGGACATATACAGACGGACATAAACAGACAGACATAAACAGACAGACATAAACAGATGAACATATACAGACGGACATAAACAGACAGACATGTGGATAAACAGACATGGACAGACATAATTGTCCATCTATCCATCTGTCCATCTGTCCATCTATCCATCTATCCATCTGTCCATCTGTGTGCTTGTCTCTAAGTAGAAACGTCTTTGCGTCTAATTCTTGCATCAGCCGTTTATTCAGTCTGTGTTTGGCATCGGTCGCATTATAAGGAAAGTATTAGACATCTCCTACTCGCACTCACTTTCTCCCCAACGACCACCAGCATCACCACCATCATCACCAGCATCACCAGCATCATCATCACCAGCATCATCACCAGTATCATCACCAGTTGCATCACCAGCATCACCAGCATCATCATCACCAGCATCATCACCAGTTGCATCAGCAGCATCAATAACAGAACCAAAGCAAGCGTGTCCTCATAAACGGACGTAGAAAAACAATAAGAAATTCCTTTGTTGTCAGTGCTAACTTTATTTCCAACAGCGCCATTGCTGAGTCGCAGTTTCGTGGTCGGTTGGACTCGACCGAAGTGTCTTTTTACCCCCAGCCCACCAGCTGAACCCCATCCTGCACTGAATCCCCATTGGCCGCCATTTGCAGCTGAGACACCAAACACCTGTCCCCGCAGCCGAGTAATGTCAGACAGCTTTATCCACATCATCCTTTGTTGCTTTGACACCTGAGAAAGATGGACGGTCGTCGGGCGAATGAGACGACATGAGATGCTCCCATGGTGATGGCTTTCATGAGACGCCAGTTGACTGCTTGTCCCATTCACCCCATCACCGTCTTTCTCTGTCTGTCTGTTTATATGTCTCTCTGTCTCTCTCTTTTCTCTCTCTCTCTCTCTCTCTCTCTTCTCTCTCTTTTCTCTCTCTCTCTTCTCTCTCTCTTCTCTCTCTTCTCTCTCCCTTCTCTCTCTTCTCTCTCTCTCTCTCTCTCTCTCTCTCTCTCTCTCTCTCTCGCTCTCTCTCTCTCTCTCTCTCTCTCTCTCTCTCTCTCTCTCTCTCTCCCTCTCCCTCTCCCTCTCGCTCTCTCTCTCTCTCTTTCTCTCTCTGTCTCTCTGTCTGTCTCTGTCTCTGTCTCTTCTCTCTATTCTCTCTCTTCTCTCTCTCTCTCTCTCCCCTCTCTCTCTCTCTGTCTCTCTCTCTCTCTCTCTCCTTCTCCCTCTCCCTCTCGCTCTCTCTCTCTTTCTCTCTCTGTCTCTCTGTCTGTCTCTGTCTCTGTCTCTTCTCTCTCTTCTTTCTCTTCTCTCTCTCTCTCTCTCTCTCCCCCCCCACTCTCTCTCTCTGTCTCTGTCTCTGTCTCTCTCTGTCTCTCTCTTCTCTCTCTTCTTTCTATCTTCTTTCTCTCTTTCTCTTCTCTCCCCTCTATCTCTCTCCCCTCTCTGTGCCTTTTAACCTTCCGTCTCCTATCCATCCTGTCGCTAATCCATTCCGTTGTCTCATTCTTATTTCTCCTCTTTACTGCAGTATACATGTACATGGCGATGGAGTGAGCGACCTTTCTGGAGGCAACGGAACTGACAGCTGCTATAATTGTCCCACTTCCCCTCTCTCTTCCATTTCTCCCATTATCTGTCTCTATCTGTCTCTCTCTATCTGTCTCTCTCTCTCTCTCTCTCTCTCTCTCTCTCTCTCTCTCTCTCTCTCTCTCTCTCTCTCTCTTCATCCCTCTGTATGTCCTCTCCATCAAGTTTCTAAATCTCCAACTAATGTCATTCAGAAACTAGTCCATAGTTCGCAATATTATACCAACCTCGTACCATCAAAATCACCATCATTAGCTGAATGATAACCATCGTTGTTGTTGTTGACAACAACGACAACAACGACAGCAGCAACAGCAACGAATACGACAATACGACAATATGACTACTCGCCACCGCAAACACAATGTACCATCAATCCAATCATCATAACACGCTGATGATTTTATTCGGAGCTCGAAGGTGAAACATGTTTCTATTATAATACGTGTGGCTAAAGCGATTGTGCTTTCATCTGTCTCTTC
Organism: Lumbricus terrestris; assembly: GCA_949752735.1. Lineage (NCBI taxonomy): Eukaryota > Metazoa > Annelida > Clitellata > Crassiclitellata > Lumbricidae > Lumbricus > Lumbricus terrestris. Next base: position 47,151,181 of record OX457046.1, on the reverse strand, counting down.
ATCTCTGCGCCTCTCTCTCTCTGCCTCTGTCTTTGTCTGTTTGTTTATGTCTCTGTCTGCCTGTGTTTCTCTTTCTGCTTCTGCCTCTGTCTGTGTCGCTGTCTGTCTCTCACGTTATCTCATTCTCTTTCACACACACACACACACACAAACACACACACACACACACACACACACACACACACACTCACACACACACACACACACTCACACACACACACACACACACACACACACACACACACACACAATCGGCTGGATAGTATCTTAGATAGATAGCGAACATAATGTCTCGCTATCGATCGATGCTTTCTTTATCAGAATATTATCAGCGCAATAGAATAATCTGGTGATTACGTGACAATCTTGATTCTGTTGATTTATCGTGAAATGTCGATAATCTGTTTCCATGCTTCAAGCAATCTTTCTTTATTAACGTTATTACAGATCATCGTCCCATCGACGATTAAAGATCCGGAGATCAACGACGACGACGACGACGACGACACGGTTCTAAGACGACAAGAGAGGAAACACCACCACCAACACCAACACCACCAGCATCAGCAGCATCCTCCTCTCCTTTGTTGCCTCCATCCACATCTCATCGCATCGACCGCCGCATCAGTTTCCCCAGCAGCATCAGCAGCAGCAGCAGCATCTCTCCTCTCCTCTCTTCTTGTCGCACTGACGGCGGCGAAGTCTTAATGTCGTTAGGGTTGATTGCTGTTCAACTGGAAAGTCATTGGACGATAAAGAGAAAAGGAAGAGGAAAGGAGAGAGAGGTTGGAGGGGGTTGGTAGTGGAGGAGGCAGAGGACAACCCAAGAAGAAAAGGAAGAGGAAAGGAGAGAGAGGTTGGAGGGGGTTGGTGATAGAGGAGGAGGAGGGAGAGCACAAGCCAATGAAAGAAGGAAGAGGAATTGGGAGAGGGATTGAAGAGGATTAATATCAGAGGAAGCGAGAGGGAAACACAAGGAGTGAAGGAAGAGAGAGTTGAGAAACTATTGAAGAGGATTTGTGGCAGGGCATGCAGGAGGAGAGCACAAGGAAAGAAGAAGGATTGATTATTACACCACTTGAAGTCGGAGAAGTCAGTTGAGGAGAATGAAGGCATCAATTTGAATAGGGAGAGAGACAGAGAGAGAGAGAGAGAGAGAGAGAGAGAGAGAGAGAGAGGAGAGAGAGAGAGAGAGAGAGAGAGAGAGAGAGAGAGAGAGAGAGAGAGAGAGAGAGAGAGAGAGAGAGAGAGAGAGAGAGAGAGAGAGAGGAACAGAGAGAGAGAGAGAGAGAGAGAGACAGAGAGAGACAAAGAGAGAGAGAGACACACACAAAGAGGGAGACCTGAGGCGTCGTTGTTATTCCTTTCTGATCGCAATCAAACGTTCGTCATTTACTGCAACCGCGGATCATTCGTCGGATCCGATGGCTGAGAGGAAGAGGAAGAAGAAGGAGGAGAAGGTGGAGAAGGAGGAGAAGGAGGAGAAGGCAGCGAGAGGAGTAGATGTCTTCGTCGGTCGATTGATTGCAACTTGGGTGTTGTCCGTCATCCACAGCGATTACCGATCTCAGCATCCATCGCCTTCGCCGCATCTTCCCCATCTATCTCTTGCAGCAGCAGCAGCAGCAGCCGTGGTGGTGGTCTGGGTGGCTATGGCAAGGGTGGTGGTAGCTGGGGCGACATCAGCAACTGATGTTGATGGACCTTTGAGGTACAACGTTCTTGAAGAGGTCAAGCACGGGACCATCATTGGGGACTTGACCTTGGACGCAGGTCTTCGTCGCAGATACACGAGTGAGGTCCTCGCGGCGCTTGAGTTCCGCATTATGAGTTCACCTCCTCTTCCGTTCGTCGTTGACCTCAAGACCGGGGTCATTCGCACAGGCGGGGTCATCGACCGTGACAGTCTGATGCAATGCAAGGACAAGAACCTGTGCGAGGTCACGCTTGACGTCACCGTGCGACCAACACAGTTCTTCCAGATCATCAAGGTGACGATCCAAGTGGATGACATCAACGACAACGCTCCTTACTTCCGCGACCAACGAATGACGATCTCAATTCGAGAATCAGCTGCGATAGGAACGAGCTTCTCCTTACCACTCGCCTCCGATCTCGACAGTCCCACATTCGGAGTGCAAGCATACGAACTCACAACGGAAACGGAAAGCCTTGGCTTGAGCGTGATGGTCCGAGGTGGGGGACTACTAGAGGCCCGACTCATCGTGCAGCAGGAGTTGGACCGTGAGACGAGGGACAACTACAGACTTCAACTGGTCGCATATGACGGAGGTCGACCTCCGAAGTCCGCCTCTCTCGACATCACCGTTCACGTTCTCGACTCCAACGACCACAGCCCCGTCTTCGACCGACCGAGTTACGCGACGAACCTGACTGAGAACACCGCAGTTGGAACGGTCATCAGTCGAGTCTCAGCCAGCGACAGAGACATCGGAGTCAACGCTGACGTCATCTACGGCTTCTCTCAACAAACACAGACGATGTATGGCCATCTGTTTGCAATCAACAACAAGACGGGAGAGATTTCGGTCGTTGGTGAAGTCGACTACGAACAGTCGAGCGTCTATCAGTTGGCGGTGATCGCTGAGGACCTTGGTCCAGACTCGATGCCGTCGGATGCGGCAGTCGTCATTCGCGTTCAAGATGTCAACGACAATATCCCAACGATCGTCGTTAGTACGTTGACTGCGCGGAAGACAGACACAGCGGAAGTGTCAGAGAACCTCGCTCCAGGGACCTTCGTCGCTCACATCTCCGTTCTGGATCGGGACTCTGGGGACAACGGAAGAGTGAGCTGCAACATATCCGATCCAGTCTTCTCCCTCGTCGAGAGATATCCAACGGAACTTCAGGTCCTGACGTCGGTGACGCTGGACCGTGAGACGAAGGACCATTACGACGTCTGGATCGTCTGCTGGGACGGAGGACTTCCGCCTCTGGTCGCCAGGAAACTACTTCCGGTGAGGATCCTCGACGCCAACGATCAGACCCCGCGCTTCACGAGCTCCACCTACTCTGGAAGGGTCGTCGAGAACAGTCAGCTGGATGAACCGATCATCCATGTCAAGGCAACGGACGCTGACCTTGGAACGAACGCTGACCTTCACTACGTCCTTTCACCTGGAGTCATCAGTTCCTTCGACGTCAACTCAGACGGAGCGATCGTCGCGAAGTCTCCAATAGATCGGGAACAGTTCTCCAGCTTCAGCTTCACCGTCCTCGCCATCGACCACGGGACCCCGACCTTGACCGGAACAGCTCTTGTCCTCATCATCGTCGATGACGTCAACGATGAACTTCCGGTCTTCAGTCGTTCCAGCTATTCCTTCAGCGTGGCCGAGAACGAGCCGGAAGGGACAGCTGTGGGTAAGGTATCGGCCGAGGACCTCGACGTTCCTCCACAGAACACTGTTCGCTATTCCTTCCCCGGTGGTCACCTCACTCTCAGCAAGTTCGCCATTGAACCGGAAACGGGTGACGTTATCACCACTGCGTCACTCGACCGTGAAACGGAATCCGTCTACCGCTTCACCGTGCTGGCAACGGACCGTGGAGAGCCTCCACTGACCGGAACTGCCACAGTAACCGTCTACGTGCAGGATCGAAACGATCATGATCCCACCTTCACGTTCCCCACTTCGTCCAACAACACCGTGCACATATCAAACGCAGTTCCCCTAGGTCACGTGGTCACACAGGTGGTTGCCCTTGACCCTGACCTTGACAAGAACGGTCGCCTCACCTACCAGCTGCAAGCGGGCAATGAGAACGGCGCGTTCACCGTTGATCCCCAGCGAGGTCTCGTCACCCTGAACGTCCGTCTCAACCACATTGACTTCCACGATTTCCATCTCATCTTCGTCGCTAGTGACGGTGGCTCCCCTCGCCGATCGACCCACGGTCTCCTCAGGGTCCACGTCAACAGCTCCATCGTCTACGTCCCTCCTCCTTCATCCAGTGACTACGTCGACCCCCATGAGTCCGCTGGTCTCAACCTCGTCATCGTCGTTCTACTCGTCTGCGGGTCGGCTGTGGCCGTAGTCACTCTCTCCATTCTCATCGTGGTCGTGTGGCGTCGTAGCTACCGTCGAAAGAAGTCACAGCGCTACAAGTGTCGCATGGAAGCGCTACGAGCTCTGACGGCCAAGGAGTTGGTGGGGTCTGCCACGTGTGGGGAGATAACACCACTGACGACACCAGTTACACCGTTCAATGTTCGGACTCAGAGACAGACGAACAACGGAGCGTTGCATGCAAACGGAAGTGGAAGTCGTCCTGTTTGTGGTTCACTCTATCAGACGAAGGCGGTGAGCAATATTTCTGTTTTTATTCATTTATTTATTCATTTATTTATTTATTTGTCGCATTTGATATAGCGCTCCTTCAGGCTCACCACTCAGAGGCGCTCCCGACTACAGCGCGGACACTGCATCAAACAATGAAAAAATAAACGAATAGTTTAAATTTAAGAAATAAAAGCAGCCCTTGAACAATGAGCAAACATTTTTTTAAACTATTTTTCTCTTCATCTTGTAACCGTGTTGCGGCTTGTCAACCTGGTTTCTGATTAAACGAATATATATATATATATATATATATATATATATATAAAGGTTCACGCCGAAGCGCACGAGCAATTGCGAGCCAAGGATTTCCTCAAAGTCCCAACGCGGCGGTTTGAGGTGGATTCGAACCTGCAACCCTTCCGTCTGCAATGCAACTGACATATACCCACTTCACCGCCGCACGACATTACCCAATAACCACCGCGTTGCACACATTGCGATGTCTGTATAATGTTGACGATAATTAGGATGTATGTTGAAGTCTCTTCTGTCGAAAGGTTGGTCGAAGTCATAACAGACGAATTGGAATGGATCTGTCAGTGGACGATTGAACGCAGATCAATTCCCCGATCGGTTCGCGATGGTTCCGAGCGATTAGGAACGCTTGCATGGCTAAATAATGTATGGCGACCATTTCACTGGCACTCGACTCAAGTCATATTCAGCGCTGATAACTCGTTCCCTTAATCGAATGTTAGAGCACATCGACCGGGAATGCTTTTACCAAATGGGTCGACGGTTTATCGCAAGAAGTCCAATGCACTTGTGCAGCGCTGTATTGCATAAAATCGGAGAAGAATTATCTTGTGCTAGGTGGGAATAAAATGATCGGCCGAGGTGTGAATAGACAATCTTATTCTCTGATAATTTTGACAGATTATCAGATAATATAAGATTATATGATGCACCTCCGAATTATACGGAATGTCGTCAAAATTCGTTTCTCTTCTTGTACTTTGTTGAGTTCTAGAGCCATGCTTTTCAAGGTTGTGATGTATTGTATTGTTTATTGTATTGTTTATTGTATTTTTTATTGTATTGTTTATGGTATTGTTTATTGTATTGTTTATTGTATTGTTTATTGTATTGTTATTGTATTGTTATTGTATTGTTATTGTATTGTTATTGTATTGTTTATTGTATTGTTATTGTATTGTTTTTTGTATTGCTTTATAGCATTTTTAATGCATTGTTTTATGGTACAGTTTAATATCATTAGAAAGCGTGACATGCAAATTTGTAATTGGGAATTTAGGAAACAAATTTGATGTCACATATTTTGTTGATGAAAAACAAAATTGCATTAATCGATAAAATTTACGGCACAATAACAATATGCGTCTCATACTCTGCATGATAGAGAGAGACACGGAGAGACAGCGACTGAGACAGAGATAGAGAGAGACAGACAGAGAGAGAAAGCGACAGGAAGACAGACAGATAGAGACGAAGACAGAGACATGGTCAGAGGCAGAGACAGAGACAGAGACTGAGACTGAGACATATTGAGAGATAGAGAGAGATAGAGAGAGAGATAGAGAGAGAGAGAGAGAGAGAGAGAGAGAGAGAGAGAGAGAGAGAGAGAGAGAGAGAGAGAGAGAGAGAGAGAGAGAGAGAGAGAGAGAGAGAGAGAGAGGCGAGGGATGGAGAGACATATATAGACACACGCTCGCAAAGCAGATATTGACACAGACTGATAAGAGAGAGAGAGAGAGAGAGAGAGAGAGAGAGAGAGAGAGAGAGAGAGAGAGAGAGAGAGAGAGAGAGAGAGAGAGAGAGACATATATAGGCAAACACTCGCAAACAGAGATGGACATAGACTGATAAAAGAGAGGGACAGAGACACACACAGAGACAGACAGAAAGAGAGACAGAGAGAGAGAGAGAGAGGCAGACAGAGAGGCAGAAGCATAGCGATAGGAGCCTTTACGTATCTTTTAATTTGATGGGTAAGTCTTGGATAACACAACCACTCAATTTTAAACCCATTAAGCGTATCACAATAGAACTTGTAAACTCTTAATATGGAATTATGTAAATTATAGGTCTATAGTATACCTAATTTCTATAAAAGCCCAAATCTAAAGCCAATTTCTGGAAGCTACCCACATGTATTCATGAGCGTCATATTAAGGGGAGTGACAGAACTAGTCTGCAGCCGAAGGAGTTGCTCTGGAACTCCAGCTACTGTAACACGTCTGCGTTCATTGTCAAACAATTCAGCCTGACTTCTTCCGTCATGACAAACAATCCTGTGTTCCGGCTGCAAATGCCTTTTTCGTGACAGATACTGGGTTTCATTTTCCCAAACGTCCCATTATTACTAACCGATCGTGACACAACTGCAGCTGCAGCGTGTGAATGAAGGCAGTGGGAAAGAAGGGAAGGAAGCAAGCAAGCAAAGAAGGAATAAAGGAAAGAATGGAGGGATGGAAGGAAGGAGGAGCAAAACACGACTGTTGTCTTGACCACTGCTGCAGCTGAGGTCAAACTGAAGTAAAAGTCTAAGATGACTGGAGCTGACGAGATGCACTGCAGCAGCAGCAGCTAACAACGACGGACTATGTTTTATTTGTCTCGATTGCCACGATCGACTCGAAGGCCAGCAAAGCAATAAATGCTGATCATTGTTTGTATTTCAGATGTGGCAGAGTTTGTCCTCACACGTCTTATTCCTCTTTCGTTATCTGATCCATGATCTGGGATGGAAGGAGGATTGCAGTATGGGGTGGAAAGAGGGTCGTTGAGTGGAAGAGAGGAGAAATGGGAGAGATGGAGGAACGGGAGGGAAGAATGACATTATGGAGGAAGGAAAGCTGATGGAAGGATAGACAAAGGAAAAGAACAATGGAGAGAGGGAGAGCGTGAGAGGGAGAAAGGGAGAGTAAGAGAGGGAGAGGGAGAGAGGGAGAGGAAGAGGGAGAGGGAGAGAGGGAGGGCGACCACATGGTTGAACAGACGAATGGGGTGGGACCGGTAGGTGTGTGTGTGGGGGGGGGGGGTAAGAGGGTCTAGGACAACGAGCTGCGCTATCAATTTCAACATTTCCCCGACAGTTGACCTTTGCGGCCTATAACCGCCGGGGTCAAGCGGATGTAAACGGACAGACGGTGACAGGGAGAGAGAGAGAGAGAGAGAGAGAGAGAGAGAGAGAGAGAGAGAGAGAGGCACAGACAGACAGACAGGGAAAGAGACAAACAGATCGTAGCTGCAGGACGAACGGAGGTCGTTTGTCTGTAATATAAATTATAATATATTATTATTATTAAGAAAGGATTCGCTAAGGAAAGGTTAGAAGAAGCGTCAAAGCGGCCATTGTTATCAAACGAAAGTCAATGAAGAGATCATGACTGAATGATGATGAACGTCTTTATATAAAACTCGACCGATATCAAAGCGAAGATGGCTGTGCAGTCAGTTCTAAGAACCGGTTCCTGATTTCTTAATGGTTCCGTTGCGATATCTCCATCGCGACCTCTAAGCACACGCGTGGCATGGTCCAACATTCGATAAGTCAGAGTTAGCATTGAGTTGAAATAACCGTTTATATCTATTTCTTAGACTATTGCGTGATAACAGTCGTTTTATGTAACGAGGGGTTGGCATTGCGCCATAGAACTCCACCCTTGACGCCCCTTCCCCTCTGCCTCTGAAAGCTGAGATGAGGAATTTGTCCTTGGAAAATCCCAGGCACTCGTTGCCAACCTGGAGACGCTTTTCCTTCAGCAATAATTGCCAGGAGACGTTTTAAATTGAAGGACTTGATAGAGCGCTTTTAAATCTTATCAGGAGAAAGTTTCTGGGAACAGGTTTATTGGGTTCATTCGTTTTGTTAGAAAACAGAGAAAGAACAGCGGAGTGGGAGATGGAGACAAACAATGCAAATTTATGTGTATGCACGCGTGGACAATGCCTACTAAAGATAAATGATGTTGAGAAACACTTAATCAGACACTATCTTGAACGAAGTTTTAGCCGCTAACACACTTGTCCAATCCAGTCAGCCAAGATAGAAAGTATATAATTTTTATTGTATTGTATTACAGCCTTTATCTCTATTATATGCTTCTGATTGCTCCGATTTGACAACGAATTTCGTATCGAATGAACGAAAATACAACACAATACAATGCATGTATTTGTGCATCTATATAAGAATGTATGTTTATAAGATTACTGTACAGTGTACACGTCGTGTTTTTCTAGCGCCCGTTTATACACTTGTACTCTACCCTTCGCACGTCTTGTGATGATAGCTTTGCATCTCTCGATGGCGTTCAACATTTCGTTTATGCCAACGATAGATTAACGATGATTATGATGTTGCGTCATCGCGTTGTTCTGTGTTGCTTTATTCTTGTTGTATCTTTCTGTTGTCCTATGTTGCCTGATTCTGGTTGCATAATTTCTGCTGTCCTTTGTTGCCTAATTCTTGTTGCATCGTTTCTGTTGTCTGTGTAGTTGGCATCGGATCAGTTGGCATCGGATGCTGAACCCGACGCCGCATCTTTCCTTCCGTCTGGTCAAGCATCAACTGCTGACAGTGGAAACGGACACAGCGAAGAGGAGGAAGGGGACAGGCTGAAAGGAACACCTTGCGGCGGCGGAGGCGGTGGAAGAGGAGGAGAAGGAGGCGGTGGAGGCAGTCGACCTATGACGATGACGAGAACAGGAGACTTCCGGTTTGACCTTCCGCCCCCTCCGCCTCCTCTCCTCACTCACTATGGCGCCCCCAGTAGGACCTTGCAGGGCGTTGCGGGCCCCAGTCGGACCCAGGGCGTTGGCGGACCAAATCGAACCTGTGGCGTCGTGGGACCCAGTAGAAGCCAGGGCCTTGGCAGCCCCGTGCACAGGGTCGCCCCAACCCAGTCCAACTCTTCGACCACCTGCTCCTCCTCCTACTCGAAGCCGTCACGGTCGAATGCGTCGTCATCTCGTCTTCCGAGTTTCACTCCGAGTCCAGAACTGAGTCGTGGTGTTCGCAAGTTCTTCCACGCCGACCCAAAAACCTCCTTCTCCGCTTCAGTGCCTCAACCGCATCCTCCTCCGACCGCCACCCCTCACTGCCTCTCGTCATGGTCGACCACCCAGATGCAACCGTGCGCAGTCATCCGTGACGACACCGCTCTGTCGCACGCAGCAACGAACTTCGACAATGACGTCATCGTATAGGAGGAGGATGTGACGTCAGCAGAAGTGTTCGGAGAGTGATCGGGAGAGAGATGGTGTTTTTGGAAGAGCACCTGACAAGAGAATAACTACTGCTGGTGTTATTATTAAGATGGTGACACACGATGTGTACTTATTAACCTATCACTGCAGTGCAAGTATACGTGTGTGTGTGTGTGTGTGTGTGTGTGTGTGTGTGTGTGTGTGTGTGTGTGTGTGTGTGTGTGTGTGTGTTTATAAAATAGACTTTGAGATGTGTATTCATAGAAACCACGGCTTCCGTCAACCGTTTCGTCTCAGTTGGTCTTCAGTGATCAATCGATCTTCAAAGATAAAACGTCTCCTTCGAAGTCCTTCCTTTTAAGAGAATCGTTTCTCGTTCACTGAGTCATCTGAATTGCCGCAATTCCTCTTCTTCCTCTTTCCTCATCTTCTTCCTCTCTCTCTCTCTCTCTTCCTCTCTCTCTCTCTCTCTTCCTCTCCCTCTCTCTTCCTCTCCCTTTTCCTCTCCCTCTTCCTCTTTCTCCCTCTTTCCTCTTCTCTCTCTTCCTCTTTCTTCCTCTTCTTCCTCTCTCTTCCTCTTTCTTCCTCTGTCCGTTTAGAAGGCACTTAAAGCAGCGTTGCTTGATCTTTCATTAGAAAATTTTTGCAGTCGATTTACTTAATTAATGGCCATTAGAATCAGTTTAAATAATTATCATCATCATCACTATGCTTCTCATATATAGATACATAAATAATTTATGATGAATTATATGAAGTTGTTCATTTGAAACCTTGTTGCGAGAACACTGTCATCTTCTCCATCAAACTTCCTTCTGTCCCTTCCTCCCTCCTTTCTTTTTATTCCCTCCCTCCCTCTTTTGTCCCAACTCTCTCTCTGCCTCCTTAAATATCGTATACTCAACGTTTCTGCATCCGTATCTCTATCCCTACAGCCCTCAATCTCCCGCTGTCTCTGTCTCGATCCATTTGTGTGCCAATCCGTCTCTGTCTCTGCCTTTGTCTGTCTGCCGTGCTCTCTTTCTTTTACCATAGCCCTTTCCTTATCCATTATCCTTACCGTTTACCCATTAGGGCCCATTACCCAACTTTACCCAATACCAACTTCACCCATTAACCAACTTTACCCTATAATACCCTGCTTTACTCAGCTAAATCTACCGAACGTCAGATATTATAATTATCAACTGCAGTTCAGCTTCGTCGTATTTTTGCATTTTTGCATTTTTGCATCGGAGTTGATCTGTTGATAATGAAGATGAAATACATTCGATTCATCTGACAATCTATTCCCTGTTTTATTCCTTGTTTAGAGATGATTCTGATAAGTGGACCAATCGGTTCGAGCGTCAAAATGCCATTGAACACAACAACAGGATTTATCCCGTTGTTCCCAGAAACCCATCCCTCTCACTCTACCTCTCCCTCTCCCTCTCCATCCTTGCCCTCTGTTACTGTCTCTGTCTCTGTCTGTCTATCTCTGTTTTTAACTGTCTCCTTCTCTGTCTGTCTGTCTCTGTCTGTCTTTGTCTCTGTCTCTGTCTGTCTGTCTCTGTCTGCTGGCAGTGTTGCTGTCTCCTTCTCTGTCTCTGTCTCTGTCTCTCTGACTCTCCTTCTCTGTCTCTGTCTCTCTCTGTCTCTATCTTTATATATCTCTCGCTTTCTCTCTGTATCTCCCTTCTCGCGCTCTCTCTCCTACATGTACCATCAACATCATCGCCTCCTGCCTTCATCATAAACACAGACAGACCACATCCATCTATTATTCACGCGGCTTTGTGAAAGCTGCGACCGGACTTCCCGTAAGTACGTAAATCCAAGCAACACAGATAACAATAGCAGCAACAATGGCAGCAACAATAGCAAAAACAATAGCAAAAACAAAAGCTGCAAACAAAGAACTATATCATCGCGCACTCTCATGTGCCGCTATTTGAATTTGTGACTGCAAAGCAAAAACAATATTATGCAGAAAGGTTGCTTTATTTTCATCTACAACAGCAGTTGTAATAGACTTGAGGTCTAGTTATTGTGCTTATGTACCATTGTAACGCCCGCCCCCACCGTCATCCCCGGAGTCACCACTTCCGGATCATCGTACGGTAAGGAGGCCGCGTGCTGTTGTGGGTCATGGTCATGGTCCTGAGATATGGATCGAGGATAAGAGGAGGGAACTCTCGGGTTCAAATCCAACCGATGGAATGATTGCCAACCATCTCGGCTGCCAAGCTCTCTATATGAGATTGGATCCTTGTGGGCCAGACGCTCACTTCTGCGCAGCGTGCCCAAGTGAGTGAAATCTTTAGGCCTAGCGCCTGAAGACTCTGCCAGTCTGATGGTCGACTGGTGAGGTGCGTCCGCCATGTTGGAAGCGGGGGACCTCAGTCCCGAGTTCAAACCCACAACAGATCTTGGGACCGGCGATGCCTCGAGCCGCTCTAGGCGTGTCACAACCTCCGTTAGGGCTTCTCTAACATTTGATTGTACTGCAGAGATTTCTTCTCTGATATTTGATTGTACTGCGGAGATTTCTTCTGTGATATTTGATTGTATTGCGGAGATTTCTTCTGTGATATTTGATTGTATTGCGGAGATTTCTTCTGTGACATTTGATTGCACTACAGAGATCGCTTCTTGTGTTTCTCGGGCATTAATCTGCATTGACGAGTGCATAGATGTTATAGCCTCCATTACCACCTCCAATGATGAGGGAGGCCTAGACGGCTGTGAGGGTGTTACAGGTCTACTTTCTTCCATGGCGCAATATGAATTAGGTCTACAGGTAATTCTATCACTATCAGTGAACAAAGTCAGTAATTTCAGTAATGTTTCTTATTATAGTCCATCAATTGAATCCTCAATCAACAACAACCACATTCAAAGTAATCAATCAATTACGTAACCAACTTCGATTACACTCAATGCAAACAATAAACAAAGTCAGATATTTTAACTAATAGCTTCTTGTTATGATCAAAGACATTCAATGCAAACACACTTGGACCGGAGTAAAGCTAAGTTAGTCCCCGATTTACTTTCAAGTCCCTCGGCCAATTTAAAAGTAGCCCAAAGTTAAAGAACCGATCACCCTAAAACCCATCCACTCGTACCTCATGTCCAGATAAAGAGAGTCCATCGTGACATGGCGCGAAGAACGGCGTTGACATGTTCTTCTCCAGGATCTGGCCCGATGATGAAGCCCGAGTGCGAATCTTGCCGACGAGAATCAGCCGCAATGATCCATCACTTCAGTCTTGTTCGTTCAAAGTTCTGACCGTTTTCGTCTTATATACCTATACTTTATATTAACTATAAAACATCTTGTTCTTTCTTGAGTTCCGACCGCGTCCACTTTAAACAAGAGACATCTTCTTCAACGTTCTGGCTGCTTCTGACTTAAACACGAATACGTCTTCTCTCCTCAAAGTTCCGATCGAGTCTGACTTAACACGAAAACGTCTCTTCTCCGTCGAAAACGTCTTCTGCCTTCAACACGACTTCTACTTGCAAAGTTCTGACCGCACCTCTACGTCTCACCGCTTCCACGTCTCTGCGTGTTCTGCCTTCAGTGCTCCTAGGACGTGATTCACGTCAACAACACAAGTCCCGGATGAAAACTGAACTGCGCAGTTTCCCAGCTAGCCTTCGGCGCATATACTCAGTTTCAATTTCCGCACACGTGGCCCTCCCTCTCCCTTCGAGGCGTTAATCTAACGTCGCAATTTCGACACGTGCGAGTGTCGTGTGACAGAGTCTTAGTCTTCTTCTCTTTACCTCTCCCTTATCTCATGTCCGTCTGGCTGTATTGCCCTCACTCTCCATCAGGCATCGGTGCGTGGGCGGATTGTCCTTTTCCGTCCGTCTATCTTACCCCTCTCTTATCTGCCTGAATGTATCGCTTTGACACTTTGCATCATGCCGCTTGGTCGTCCGAAAATATCGCTGATGGCAGTCATTCAACTTCACCTCCTCCTTTCGGCTACAGCTCCCAGCTGCAGGGCGAGACGGGGAAGTTGATTCAACGGACGCTTGCCAAAAACATCGACTGCGATTGTCGGTCGTTGAGATTCGTGTCAGACACGATATCAGAAATAAAATAATATTACCCGAGAACAGGCGCTCTATAAATGAAAAGATGGCGGATCCAAAATGGCGACCGTAAATTATAACCCAAATTATATGCCGCGTTACACTATTCCCCCCCCCCACCCTTATTTCGGAATTTATTTAATTGGACGAATATATTCTGAAATGCGTAAATAAGGCCGTACTCTGGTCTGTACATCACGAGTTCAAAATTATATGCAAAGAACAAAATTAAGCACTGAACGGTCATCGCTGATCACGCTTCAGCGCTCAAAAGTCATTACAAGCGAAAGAAATAGAAGAATGTTATTAATATGGTAGTTATATAGCCAGTCGTTGTTTTTCAAGAGTTCCGTCAAAATTTATCAACATTTATGTCCTTACAGGCTACTTTCAGTTCAGTCATACACTAGCGATTGTATGGTCAACGGGGACTCAAGCCACAGACAGAAATATAATTCGATCACATACATGTAGATCATTAACGTTACCGCTAAGCTATTTCATACCATGGCGTCTATATTACCACGAGACTCTTCCAGGCATCAGTTGTGTATCAGGCCACATTATGGCATACTAGCAACTTACCAAGTCTAACCACCGCGTCGCTAAAGGCCACATTTACCCAAGACCCATAAGGTTATCACGATAGTATCAGGTCTACCTTTAAAGACATACCATACAGTGTAACCTAGGTCTCTGTTTAGCTCATATTATTATATCTCTGTCTGTCGACTATCACCACGGTCTACCTCAAAGAAACCAGCTTAAAAGTTCAACCTAGTAGTTAATAGGCCTACCTATCCTCAAGACAGGTCATTACTTAATTAAAATATGCCACTTTAGTTAATCTATCCTCAGGTCAGTTTATTATTTATATAGCGCAATGACAGTCCTTATTATGTCTATATACGGCAAGGCTATAGTAAAATTGTCCATATGCAATGCAATCCTTATGCGTTTCAATACAAAAATTAATACACAATACAGCACACTTATGAATACGAATACAATACGAATATGAATCACCATTTATGCATTCCTTGGCAAGCATCATATTACGCACAATACAGTTGTTATACTGTACATGAACATGAGAATTCTTCACATGTAAAATAAAATATTTTCATCAAAATCAAAATAAATCAGTGTTAAACAGGCAGCTTCCTGTCATTTTTCAACCGGCCGTAATTAAACGGTCCTACAACAGAGGTTACCCGGCTAACGTCAAGTTCTCCGGCGGACGACTTCCCGTTGATTCCCCAAACGACCTCCAGTTGTGATCGTCGGAAGACCCATTGCGGAGGGGGCATCCGCGTAAAAGATGGAAGCGGCTGTCACAGTAGAAGCAGCGGCGCTCCTCTCCTGGCGAGTTCCGGCCATCGTCTCGCCTCCTCGTCTGATTCCATCCGTTTCCTTGGTTCCCGCTCGGCGCTGGAGCGGAACTCTGTACAGCGTTCACACGACCGACGATCGGGTTGCCCGGAATATCGCTCCCGGGTTGTCCCTGGTTGTCGTTCCGGGCAGCCTGCTGCTGTCGGAAGGGACAGTCGCGCGCGATGTGGTTCGTTGCGGAACATTCGAAGCATCTCCGCGCAAATCGTCCAGCTTCCGGTTCCGCCGCCTGTCGGTACCTGCACGTAGAACTCAAATGTCCGAGTTGATGACATAGGAAACACCGTAGAGTTCCCCGTCCGTTACCTCTATTGTTATACAAACCATTCATTTCTAGTTGACTCGTTCTGACCTCTCCATGGCCCGTTGTTTTCGTATCTGACCTGTGGCACCGACGATGGTTGTCGCTCTTTCTTCTGTAATTGCTCCATTTGTTTCCTCATTTGCTCCATCTGCCGTTCCAGAACCTTCATTTTCGAGTCTTCTTCCTCCTTAATCGCGTTGACTCGGCCATGACGTCGGTCGTGCTGCTCATGGTCGCCAACTTCCGCCTTCTGATACCCGTCCAGTCGCATCGCCACCTTGTAGGCTTCATCCAATGATTTTGCCTCTCGCTCACGGATCTTAAGAGCGAGAGTTCGATCTCTGAGGGCATCCAAGAATGCTCGAACAGCAATTGCCTCGCTGTGGACAGTCGAGGAGCCCGGATACGCTCGTGACGTCAACCGGCGGATGTCATCCACCACCGATCCCATATCTTCATCAGGCTTCTGTTTTCTGGTGCTGAGCTGTGTCTGGAACAAGGCCTGTTGTTCCGCATTCCCATATCTCTCTCGCAGTCGCTGGACCAGCGCCGTCCAGGTGTCCAAACTGTCTGCGTTTGTCTCACTTAGCAAGTTCGTTGCTGGTTCGACCAAAGCGACAACAAGTTGGTTTAGCTTTTCCTCCTCAGACCAGCCGTTGTTTTTTGCACAAACGGAGAATCTGCGAAGAAAGATTTCGACATCGGTCTTCCCGCTGTAACAACCAAGTTTTAGCCATTGCTTTGGCTTTGGAGGAGACGCCGATGACGGTTTCACCTCGCCAACTTTAGGTGTTGCAGACGCGGTCGGTTCAGGCTCCTTCGCGGTTCCACCCAAGCTGGTAGACGGTAATTCCAGGTCGCCGGTCGTTTGTGTCGCGACGGTGGTCATCGGGACGGTTCGGATCAGGCCAACCGAAACATTGGAAGACGCAGGTGTTTTATCGACGCCAGTTGTTTCAATCCTCACCGGAAGTGTCGGCTTCAGTAGTGATGAACGAGGCGGTTCCATGCCACGGCCGAATCCGAAACTCTGCGCACCGAGGCAGGAGCTCATTCTCGCCGATTCCACGATGGGTGGCCACCGGGGAAAGATGTCGTCGCTTGGTCGAAGCGGGTCGGGACAGCGGAGCGGGTCGAGCCAAACCCGGTTGTCGATGTTTTCGTAGAACGCGCTCGGAGCGTGGGTCGGAGCAGACATCCGCGAAAGATATGAATGGTCGGGAAGAGCGTACGGTTGCATTCGGTCGACTGTCGCCATCACCACAGGTTCGGGTCGGAGATCGGGTCGAGCGTAGCCTCGACCGACCAAGGTTGAAGTTGTTCGGCCGTCGAAAGCGCTGTCGGCCATTGAGGTCGGCATTCCCGACGTTGATTGCCGAATGTCGACCGGGTTCATCGCTGTTTCTGCTCTTTGTCGACCGACGTCTGCGAGCGACGCTTGCATCCTCCATTGCGGATTAGGCCGAGGATATTCGACATGAGGAAGCGACGAAAAGGCCAAAGGAACTGGATTAGCCTTATCACCCCCCCCCCCGTGGCAATTGATTGGCGATCGGTTTACTTATTTCTAAGTCCCTAAACTCCGGTTGCAGTGCTGTTTGCATTCTGTTATCAATTATTTTAACAGTTTTAGGTCTAGCTTCCATCATCCTGCTGATTTCAATGTCCACACTACCTTCATTAGACATAATTTCCACATTATCAGCAAATTCCCTTAGTCTCCTCTCAGTTTCCTTCCTTTCCATCCTTCTTTCAAAAGACATTGCCAATTCACCTCTTCCAACATCATCAGCTTCCTCCTCTAAACTATCATCACCAAAATCTCTAGAACCAATTTGTACCAGTACCCCACTTCTGGTACCAATTGTAACGCCCGCCCCCACCGTCATCCCCGGAGTCACCACTTCCGGATCATCGTACGGTAAGGAGGCCGCGTGCTGTTGTGGGTCATGGTCATGGTCCTGAGATATGGATCGAGGATAAGAGGAGGGAACTCTCGGGTTCAAATCCAACCGATGGAATGATTGCCAACCATCTCGGCTGCCAAGCTCTCTATATGAGATTGGATCCTTGTGGGCCAGACGCTCACTTCTGCGCAGCGTGCCCAAGTGAGTGAAATCTTTAGGCCTAGCGCCTGAAGACTCTGCCAGTCTGATGGTCGACTGGTGAGGTGCGTCCGCCATGTTGGAAGCGGGGGACCTCAGTCCCGAGTTCAAACCCACAACAGATCTTGGGACCGGCGATGCCTCGAGCCGCTCTAGGCGTGTCACAACCTCCGTTAGGGCTTCTCTAACATTTGATTGTACTGCAGAGATTTCTTCTCTGATATTTGATTGTACTGCGGAGATTTCTTCTGTGATATTTGATTGTATTGCGGAGATTTCTTCTGTGATATTTGATTGTATTGCGGAGATTTCTTCTGTGACATTTGATTGCACTACAGAGATCGCTTCTTGTGTTTCTCGGGCATTAATCTGCATTGACGAGTGCATAGATGTTATAGCCTCCATTACCACCTCCAATGATGAGGGAGGCCTAGACGGCTGTGAGGGTGTTACAGGTCTACTTTCTTCCATGGCGCAATATGAATTAGGTCTACAGGTAATTCTATCACTATCAGTGAACAAAGTCAGTAATTTCAGTAATGTTTCTTATTATAGTCCATCAATTGAATCCTCAATCAACAACAACCACATTCAAAGTAATCAATCAATTACGTAACCAACTTCGATTACACTCAATGCAAACAATAAACAAAGTCAGATATTTTAACTAATAGCTTCTTGTTATGATCAAAGACATTCAATGCAAACACACTTGGACCGGAGTAAAGCTAAGTTAGTCCCCGATTTACTTTCAAGTCCCTCGGCCAATTTAAAAGTAGCCCAAAGTTAAAGAACCGATCACCCTAAAACCCATCCACTCGTACCTCATGTCCAGATAAAGAGAGTCCATCGTGACATGGCGCGAAGAACGGCGTTGACATGTTCTTCTCCAGGATCTGGCCCGATGATGAAGCCCGAGTGCGAATCTTGCCGACGAGAATCAGCCGCAATGATCCATCACTTCAGTCTTGTTCGTTCAAAGTTCTGACCGTTTTCGTCTTATATACCTATACTTTATATTAACTATAAAACATCTTGTTCTTTCTTGAGTTCCGACCGCGTCCACTTTAAACAAGAGACATCTTCTTCAACGTTCTGGCTGCTTCTGACTTAAACACGAATACGTCTTCTCTCCTCAAAGTTCCGATCGAGTCTGACTTAACACGAAAACGTCTCTTCTCCGTCGAAAACGTCTTCTGCCTTCAACACGACTTCTACTTGCAAAGTTCTGACCGCACCTCTACGTCTCACCGCTTCCACGTCTCTGCGTGTTCTGCCTTCAGTGCTCCTAGGACGTGATTCACGTCAACAACACAAGTCCCGGATGAAAACTGAACTGCGCAGTTTCCCAGCTAGCCTTCGGCGCATATACTCAGTTTCAATTTCCGCACACGTGGCCCTCCCTCTCCCTTCGAGGCGTTAATCTAACGTCGCAATTTCGACACGTGCGAGTGTCGTGTGACAGAGTCTTAGTCTTCTTCTCTTTACCTCTCCCTTATCTCATGTCCGTCTGGCTGTATTGCCCTCACTCTCCATCAGGCATCGGTGCGTGGGCGGATTGTCCTTTTCCGTCCGTCTATCTTACCCCTCTCTTATCTGCCTGAATGTATCGCTTTGACACTTTGCATCATGCCGCTTGGTCGTCCGAAAATATCGCTGATGGCAGTCATTCAACTTCACCTCCTCCTTTCGGCTACAGCTCCCAGCTGCAGGGCGAGACGGGGAAGTTGATTCAACGGACGCTTGCCAAAAACATCGACTGCGATTGTCGGTCGTTGAGATTCGTGTCAGACACGATATCAGAAATAAAATAATATTACCCGAGAACAGGCGCTCTATAAATGAAAAGATGGCGGATCCAAAATGGCGACCGTAAATTATAACCCAAATTATATGCCGCGTTACACTATTCCCCCCCCCCACCCTTATTTCGGAATTTATTTAATTGGACGAATATATTCTGAAATGCGTAAATAAGGCCGTACTCTGGTCTGTACATCACGAGTTCAAAATTATATGCAAAGAACAAAATTAAGCACTGAACGGTCATCGCTGATCACGCTTCAGCGCTCAAAAGTCATTACAAGCGAAAGAAATAGAAGAATGTTATTAATATGGTAGTTATATAGCCAGTCGTTGTTTTTCAAGAGTTCCGTCAAAATTTATCAACATTTATGTCCTTACAGGCTACTTTCAGTTCAGTCATACACTAGCGATTGTATGGTCAACGGGGACTCAAGCCACAGACAGAAATATAATTCGATCACATACATGTAGATCATTAACGTTACCGCTAAGCTATTTCATACCATGGCGTCTATATTACCACGAGACTCTTCCAGGCATCAGTTGTGTATCAGGCCACATTATGGCATACTAGCAACTTACCAAGTCTAACCACCGCGTCGCTAAAGGCCACATTTACCCAAGACCCATAAGGTTATCACGATAGTATCAGGTCTACCTTTAAAGACATACCATACAGTGTAACCTAGGTCTCTGTTTAGCTCATATTATTATATCTCTGTCTGTCGACTATCACCACGGTCTACCTCAAAGAAACCAGCTTAAAAGTTCAACCTAGTAGTTAATAGGCCTACCTATCCTCAAGACAGGTCATTACTTAATTAAAATATGCCACTTTAGTTAATCTATCCTCAGGTCAGTTTATTATTTATATAGCGCAATGACAGTCCTTATTATGTCTATATACGGCAAGGCTATAGTAAAATTGTCCATATGCAATGCAATCCTTATGCGTTTCAATACAAAAATTAATACACAATACAGCACACTTATGAATACGAATACAATACGAATATGAATCACCATTTATGCATTCCTTGGCAAGCATCATATTACGCACAATACAGTTGTTATACTGTACATGAACATGAGAATTCTTCACATGTAAAATAAAATATTTTCATCAAAATCAAAATAAATCAGTGTTAAACAGGCAGCTTCCTGTCATTTTTCAACCGGCCGTAATTAAACGGTCCTACAACAGAGGTTACCCGGCTAACGTCAAGTTCTCCGGCGGACGACTTCCCGTTGATTCCCCAAACGACCTCCAGTTGTGATCGTCGGAAGACCCATTGCGGAGGGGGCATCCGCGTAAAAGATGGAAGCGGCTGTCACAGTAGAAGCAGCGGCGCTCCTCTCCTGGCGAGTTCCGGCCATCGTCTCGCCTCCTCGTCTGATTCCATCCGTTTCCTTGGTTCCCGCTCGGCGCTGGAGCGGAACTCTGTACAGCGTTCACACGACCGACGATCGGGTTGCCCGGAATATCGCTCCCGGGTTGTCCCTGGTTGTCGTTCCGGGCAGCCTGCTGCTGTCGGAAGGGACAGTCGCGCGCGATGTGGTTCGTTGCGGAACATTCGAAGCATCTCCGCGCAAATCGTCCAGCTTCCGGTTCCGCCGCCTGTCGGTACCTGCACGTAGAACTCAAATGTCCGAGTTGATGACATAGGAAACACCGTAGAGTTCCCCGTCCGTTACCTCTATTGTTATACAAACCATTCATTTCTAGTTGACTCGTTCTGACCTCTCCATGGCCCGTTGTTTTCGTATCTGACCTGTGGCACCGACGATGGTTGTCGCTCTTTCTTCTGTAATTGCTCCATTTGTTTCCTCATTTGCTCCATCTGCCGTTCCAGAACCTTCATTTTCGAGTCTTCTTCCTCCTTAATCGCGTTGACTCGGCCATGACGTCGGTCGTGCTGCTCATGGTCGCCAACTTCCGCCTTCTGATACCCGTCCAGTCGCATCGCCACCTTGTAGGCTTCATCCAATGATTTTGCCTCTCGCTCACGGATCTTAAGAGCGAGAGTTCGATCTCTGAGGGCATCCAAGAATGCTCGAACAGCAATTGCCTCGCTGTGGACAGTCGAGGAGCCCGGATACGCTCGTGACGTCAACCGGCGGATGTCATCCACCACCGATCCCATATCTTCATCAGGCTTCTGTTTTCTGGTGCTGAGCTGTGTCTGGAACAAGGCCTGTTGTTCCGCATTCCCATATCTCTCTCGCAGTCGCTGGACCAGCGCCGTCCAGGTGTCCAAACTGTCTGCGTTTGTCTCACTTAGCAAGTTCGTTGCTGGTTCGACCAAAGCGACAACAAGTTGGTTTAGCTTTTCCTCCTCAGACCAGCCGTTGTTTTTTGCACAAACGGAGAATCTGCGAAGAAAGATTTCGACATCGGTCTTCCCGCTGTAACAACCAAGTTTTAGCCATTGCTTTGGCTTTGGAGGAGACGCCGATGACGGTTTCACCTCGCCAACTTTAGGTGTTGCAGACGCGGTCGGTTCAGGCTCCTTCGCGGTTCCACCCAAGCTGGTAGACGGTAATTCCAGGTCGCCGGTCGTTTGTGTCGCGACGGTGGTCATCGGGACGGTTCGGATCAGGCCAACCGAAACATTGGAAGACGCAGGTGTTTTATCGACGCCAGTTGTTTCAATCCTCACCGGAAGTGTCGGCTTCAGTAGTGATGAACGAGGCGGTTCCATGCCACGGCCGAATCCGAAACTCTGCGCACCGAGGCAGGAGCTCATTCTCGCCGATTCCACGATGGGTGGCCACCGGGGAAAGATGTCGTCGCTTGGTCGAAGCGGGTCGGGACAGCGGAGCGGGTCGAGCCAAACCCGGTTGTCGATGTTTTCGTAGAACGCGCTCGGAGCGTGGGTCGGAGCAGACATCCGCGAAAGATATGAATGGTCGGGAAGAGCGTACGGTTGCATTCGGTCGACTGTCGCCATCACCACAGGTTCGGGTCGGAGATCGGGTCGAGCGTAGCCTCGACCGACCAAGGTTGAAGTTGTTCGGCCGTCGAAAGCGCTGTCGGCCATTGAGGTCGGCATTCCCGACGTTGATTGCCGAATGTCGACCGGGTTCATCGCTGTTTCTGCTCTTTGTCGACCGACGTCTGCGAGCGACGCTTGCATCCTCCATTGCGGATTAGGCCGAGGATATTCGACATGAGGAAGCGACGAAAAGGCCAAAGGAACTGGATTAGCCTTATCACCCCCCCCCGTGGCAATTGATTGGCGATCGGTTTACTTATTTCTAAGTCCCTAAACTCCGGTTGCAGTGCTGTTTGCATTCTGTTATCAATTATTTTAACAGTTTTAGGTCTAGCTTCCATCATCCTGCTGATTTCAATGTCCACACTACCTTCATTAGACATAATTTCCACATTATCAGCAAATTCCCTTAGTCTCCTCTCAGTTTCCTTCCTTTCCATCCTTCTTTCAAAAGACATTGCCAATTCACCTCTTCCAACATCATCAGCTTCCTCCTCTAAACTATCATCACCAAAATCTCTAGAACCAATTTGTACCAGTACCCCACTTCTGGTACCAATTGTAACGCCCGCCCCCACCGTCATCCCCGGAGTCACCACTTCCGGATCATCGTACGGTAAGGAGGCCGCGTGCTGTTGTGGGTCATGGTCATGGTCCTGAGATATGGATCGAGGATAAGAGGAGGGAACTCTCGGGTTCAAATCCAACCGATGGAATGATTGCCAACCATCTCGGCTGCCAAGCTCTCTATATGAGATTGGATCCTTGTGGGCCAGACGCTCACTTCTGCGCAGCGTGCCCAAGTGAGTGAAATCTTTAGGCCTAGCGCCTGAAGACTCTGCCAGTCTGATGGTCGACTGGTGAGGTGCGTCCGCCATGTTGGAAGCGGGGGACCTCAGTCCCGAGTTCAAACCCACAACAGATCTTGGGACCGGCGATGCCTCGAGCCGCTCTAGGCGTGTCACAACCTCCGTTAGGGCTTCTCTAACATTTGATTGTACTGCAGAGATTTCTTCTCTGATATTTGATTGTACTGCGGAGATTTCTTCTGTGATATTTGATTGTATTGCGGAGATTTCTTCTGTGATATTTGATTGTATTGCGGAGATTTCTTCTGTGACATTTGATTGCACTACAGAGATCGCTTCTTGTGTTTCTCGGGCATTAATCTGCATTGACGAGTGCATAGATGTTATAGCCTCCATTACCACCTCCAATGATGAGGGAGGCCTAGACGGCTGTGAGGGTGTTACAGGTCTACTTTCTTCCATGGCGCAATATGAATTAGGTCTACAGGTAATTCTATCACTATCAGTGAACAAAGTCAGTAATTTCAGTAATGTTTCTTATTATAGTCCATCAATTGAATCCTCAATCAACAACAACCACATTCAAAGTAATCAATCAATTACGTAACCAACTTCGATTACACTCAATGCAAACAATAAACAAAGTCAGATATTTTAACTAATAGCTTCTTGTTATGATCAAAGACATTCAATGCAAACACACTTGGACCGGAGTAAAGCTAAGTTAGTCCCCGATTTACTTTCAAGTCCCTCGGCCAATTTAAAAGTAGCCCAAAGTTAAAGAACCGATCACCCTAAAACCCATCCACTCGTACCTCATGTCCAGATAAAGAGAGTCCATCGTGACATGGCGCGAAGAACGGCGTTGACATGTTCTTCTCCAGGATCTGGCCCGATGATGAAGCCCGAGTGCGAATCTTGCCGACGAGAATCAGCCGCAATGATCCATCACTTCAGTCTTGTTCGTTCAAAGTTCTGACCGTTTTCGTCTTATATACCTATACTTTATATTAACTATAAAACATCTTGTTCTTTCTTGAGTTCCGACCGCGTCCACTTTAAACAAGAGACATCTTCTTCAACGTTCTGGCTGCTTCTGACTTAAACACGAATACGTCTTCTCTCCTCAAAGTTCCGATCGAGTCTGACTTAACACGAAAACGTCTCTTCTCCGTCGAAAACGTCTTCTGCCTTCAACACGACTTCTACTTGCAAAGTTCTGACCGCACCTCTACGTCTCACCGCTTCCACGTCTCTGCGTGTTCTGCCTTCAGTGCTCCTAGGACGTGATTCACGTCAACAACACAAGTCCCGGATGAAAACTGAACTGCGCAGTTTCCCAGCTAGCCTTCGGCGCATATACTCAGTTTCAATTTCCGCACACGTGGCCCTCCCTCTCCCTTCGAGGCGTTAATCTAACGTCGCAATTTCGACACGTGCGAGTGTCGTGTGACAGAGTCTTAGTCTTCTTCTCTTTACCTCTCCCTTATCTCATGTCCGTCTGGCTGTATTGCCCTCACTCTCCATCAGGCATCGGTGCGTGGGCGGATTGTCCTTTTCCGTCCGTCTATCTTACCCCTCTCTTATCTGCCTGAATGTATCGCTTTGACACTTTGCATCATGCCGCTTGGTCGTCCGAAAATATCGCTGATGGCAGTCATTCAACTTCACCTCCTCCTTTCGGCTACAGCTCCCAGCTGCAGGGCGAGACGGGGAAGTTGATTCAACGGACGCTTGCCAAAAACATCGACTGCGATTGTCGGTCGTTGAGATTCGTGTCAGACACGATATCAGAAATAAAATAATATTACCCGAGAACAGGCGCTCTATAAATGAAAAGATGGCGGATCCAAAATGGCGACCGTAAATTATAACCCAAATTATATGCCGCGTTACACCATTGCACATGAATGGGGTTCCACTGGTTTCTGCATGCTGGGATAATCGATCACGGCACATGCATGGCATTGCATGCATGGGCGTCCCTCTGATTGGGCAGAGCAGAATAAATAATCAATAAACACATTTCCTAGGTATGCACCGGTTCCCAATGCGATCTTTGTATTACATTGTATAATAATTACAATGAAGTTGCTACAATCAATTCATTCAATCACAGTTTTAATAAATAAGAAAAAACAGCAATTTTTATCATTCTTTTTCTGTGAGGCCTGTTATTTGCATTATTTTTAATTGCTTGCAATTAGTCAATCCATCTATAACTGGATTATAATGACCAGCGTGGGCACGGGGTCCCTTGCATGACGGAAATGGTAAGGCTCTCCCCAAAAAATAGTTTCAGGTCGACCCTGGAGAAACTTGAAAGTATACTTAGAGAAACACGGTGGAACAATAATTATGCCTACCGTCGATCTAACTAGAATTGACCTAATTAGCAGTGGTCCAACTGACTGGATTGTGTGTGGAGCAGTTGGAGCTGACCAGTGAACCTTTCATTTAAAAGAGTGAGGGTTGTGTGATCAACATGGGAAGATTTCGATAGAGCGTATACAGGACTGCATGGTGAACTGGTTTGGCCATGTCTCCTTTGCTATGCTCCCTCTGCCAATGTGAACCCTGCTGTCCAGTATCTGCTGTGATTGCTCGTAGAATCCTTCGTTCCGAGACGGAGCGAAGGATACTGCGAGCAAACACAGCACCCTCCCTCCCTCCCTCCCTTCCACCATCCCTCCCTCCATCCCACCCCACCCTCCCTCCCTCCCTCCCTCCCACCCTCCCTCCTATCCACCCTCCCTCCCACACTCCCACCAGCGGGAAGTTTTCGGTTCCTTTTGTCAGAACCTCAACCTGTCAGCGTCACACTTTCTCAGTTGCAGATTCATCTGTCTGGAATTATAGTCTAAAGTTAAAGATGCGCTCGTAACCTAGATTTGACTCATTGGTGTTTTACAGGCTTCTGAAGACCCATTCGTATCACCGTGGCTGGACTGGGAGCGCCTCTGAGTGGGCATCTCGAAGGCGCGATACATACCCTGAGATACATATTCCTTAAATGAATGAATGACTAGGTGCAAGACTTTCTTTCCTGGAGATAAAAAGGAAAAACTGATCAACTGCAAATCTTTGTCACCTGATTTTTTTAGAGTTTTGAGAGATAAAAGAAAATTATTTTCTTCAGTTGTAATTCAATTGAAACGAATCTGTCTATATCACAGACTTTCTTTATCTCTATAGATCTGAACCTCAGTTAAACCCTCTTTCGATTTCGTTTCCACTTATTGCCTCACAGTGTTTCGTTGGTGCGTCAGGTTTGTCTTCTTCATGCGCTATATAAAACTCAAGACAACGAGATGATGAAGACATTGCGACATCTTTTGACCATCTGTGTGATCGTCTTAAGCGCTGAAAGCATTTCTCCGTTCCAATGACATCGATGACATTGATGACAATGATGATGTCGTTGTTGTATGAATTTCATTCCATCCTTCTCCAATTACTGTTTTTGCGTAATCCGACAAAAGTATGAACTGCACGTCACTTCTGCAGCGGAGATTGAAAGACTGGGAGAGAGAGAGAGACAGACAGACAGACAGACAGACAGATACAGAGAGAGAGAGAGAGAGAGAGAGAGAGAGAGAGAGAGAGAGAGAGAGAGAGAGAGAGAGAGACGTAGGTGAAAAGAAAAGGAAACGGAACGAGAGGGAGACAAGTAGACGCAGAGTGCAATAAACAGAGGAAAATAGAGACATAGGCCTACTAACAAACACACAAAGACAGAGACAGAGACATAGATATAGACAGAAACAGAGAAAAAGAGAGAGACAGAGAGACAGATAGAAAGACTAAAATAGAGCCGTGGACAGAAGAGAGGTACATGTAGATAATAGGATTAACATCCGTCTCCACCTTCGAGCAACCGATCCATTCGATTGCTTTCGTCATCTTTCTCTTCCTTCCATTATTATCGCTCTCAGCCAATCAACCGGAAACGAACGCTGGACAAATTCCATCTCCTCCTAGTCATATATCCATATCCATCTCCATCCTCCTCCCTTCTCATCTTCCTCCTCTTCCTCCTCTTCCTCCTCTTCCTCCTCTTCCTGCTCTTCTTCCTCCTTCTCCTCTTCCTGCTGCTGTTCCTCTTCCTCCCCTTTCCATTCGTCCTTTCAAATCCACTCCTCTTCCACCTACTCCGTCTCTTCCTCCTCCCATCCCAACCCTCCTCCTTTTCCGTCTGTCGTGTATATATCTTCGTTCGTCTAATTCCAACATTATCCAGAGGGTTTGGACGCCGGGAAGGAAGGTGTTATTCTTCCACCCTTCCACCCTTCCACCCTTCCACCCCTCAACCCTTCCACCCGTCTACCATGCCACACTTCCATTCTTCTACCAGTCCCCTTCCCGCTTCCACCCTTCCACCCATTCACCTTCCAACCATCCACCTATCCAGCCTTCCACCAATCCACCTTCCACCCATCCACCCCTTCACCCTTCCACCCATCCACCCCTTCACCCTTCCACCCATCCACCCCTTCACCCTTCCACCCATCCACCCCTTCACCCTTCCACCCATCTACCCTACCACCCTTCCATTCTTCTACCCATCCACCTTCCCACTTCCACCCTTCCACTCCTTTGCGTTTCCTTCCTCCTGTCCTCCATCAAAACCCATATGATTGGAATATTGATTACCCGTCCAACGAAAGCTGACACGGGTTTGTTAGACAAGCTACCACGCACATGTACATTGTACAGTGTACATGACTTTGTATGTACGTATTTTTGTATTTCTATGTATATTATATAGTCGGATACGTGTGCATACTCTCAGCGATAAATGCAAATATATATATATATATATATATTTATATATGTATATAATTATATATTTTATATCGACCTACAGTGCACATGATTATGCTATTTAAGTGTATACATGTAAATACACGTAAATATTACATAGGGCCTATGTGCAGGTATATATATATATACGCATGTATATATATAATATTTCCGAGGGAGGCGTGCTATATATACATTTATATATGTATTTATATACCTATTATATATTTACGAAGGATCTGATACAAGTTGCGACAGAGTTTGATGGATTAGACGCAAATTCGAACAAATCCGAGAAAAAACTCTTCAATTGAACGCAGCGCCATCCATCCATCCGACCATCCAACGGAAAATACGTCAATATAACAAGACTTCCAGATCGTTCAGCCGACCACACGCACACATACACACATATACGTTATACACTCATACCATACACATTCGTACCGGTACACACACCACACACACACACACACACACACACACACACACACACACACACACACACACACACACACACACACACACACACACACACACACACATACACACACACACACCATATACACACACATACGCGCACACCCCACACTTGCACATGCACAAGCACTCGCAAACGCACATACAAACATGCACATACACACACATACACTTACACGCACATACACTTAAACACACCCCACGCACGCACGCACGCACACACACACACAGACTCACCATACGCAAGAAGAAACGTATGAAAACACGCCGTGCATAGACACGTACCCAAACACACACACACACACACATACACAAACTCACCATATACGCAAGAAGAAACGTATGAAAACACGCCGTGCATAGACACGTACCCAAACACACACACACACACACACACACATACACAAACTCACCATATACGCAAGAAGAAACGTATGAAAACACGCCGTGCATAGACACGTACCCAAACACACACACACACACACACACACACACACATACACAAACTCACCATATACGCAAGAAGAAACGTATGAAAACACGCCGTGCATAGACACGTACCCAAACACACACACACACATACACAAACTCACCATATACGCAAGAAGAAACGTATGAAAACACGCCGTGCATAGACACGTACCCAAACACACACACACACACATACACAAACTCACCATATACGCAAGAAGAAACGTATGAAAACACGCCGTGCATAGACACGTACCCAAACACACACACACACACATACACAAACTCACCATATACGCAAGAAGAAACGTATGAAAACACGCCGTGCATAGACACGTACCCAAACACACACACACACACACACACACACACACACACACACACACACACAAACTCACCATATACGCAAGAAGAAACGTATGAAAACACGCCGTGCATAGACACGTACCCAAACACACACACACACACACACACACACACACACACACACACACACACACACACACACAAACTCACCATATACGCAAGAAGAAAGTATGAAAACACGCCGTGCATAGACACGTACCCAAACACACACACACACACACACACACACACACACACACAAACTCACCATATACGCAAGAAGAAACGTATGAAAACACGCCGTGCATAGACACGTACCCAAACACACACACACACACACATACACAAACTCACCATATACGCAAGAAGAAACGTATGAAAACACGCCGTGCATAGACACGTACCCAAACACACACACACACACACACACACACACACACAAACTCACCATATACGCAAGAAGAAACGTATGAAAACACGCCGTGCATAGACACGTACCCAAACACGCGACGCAGACATTTACACCAATAAGCTTACACACAAAACAACGCATATGTCATGAACCCCCGTCATACGTGACGCAGCAATGACGTCTCTTTCATGTCTTCGGTCACGTACTACATGTATTATAATTATGGTTCATGCTTTCAAAATGATTATGATGTCGTCTCTGATGTCGTTCTCTGAAGTTATTCTCATCGGAATTTTAATCTAATTATTTACTCCAGATTATTCTAACAGTCGTCGGTGAAAACCCTGTTCTGATATTCCAGGCCCTCACTACCGGGTCGTAATTGTTACTAATTAATTACCGTACAATTACCATATTGTTATTATTATTCATTAGTAATTTCAATAGTATCGGATATTTAATGCAAAAGGATTGAGTCGCTGGCGCTCCAAAGTCAAGCCATCATCAGATCATCAAGGCGAGTCGATTGAAACTTAAAGATTGTTCTTTGAGGATAAAGATGGATCAAACGACCTCTAAACTCAACCGAATGACCTTTCAATTGTTTGTTGTTCTCAGTAAACTCCAGTGTCTCCAACTATTGTACTTAGTCTTATGCTGGGCTGTTAGCCATCAAGACTGTGCTTGCGATGTCGTAAAAGAAGCAGAAGAAAGAGTTTGAAGAGGGCTGTAGAAACTCTTGCAACATCAAAACATTGCAAGAGAAGATTAACCTTTACCAATCCAATAAAATTTTTATAACAGCACCTCCAGATCCAATATAACTGACCGCTTGACCGTCTTCTGACCGTCCAACTTCTCTATTGTTGTCCGAGGTACAGAACGGAATGGGATTTGAATAATGTGACAAGTGACACTTGCAGCCTATCTACCGCGTGAATGAGACTTGTATGAAGCTGCCCAGGAGGATCAAATTAGCTGACGGCTCTCGTGCGATACATGTTTACCGATCTATGGGATAATTCACAAGCTACCGTCAGTGACCACTGGGTCACTTTGGTGGCCAATATTGATCATAAAATTTCTATGCCATACCCCGCCCAAATCCAATAAAATTTAGGTAATATGGGCCTTTGCATATGTACACAATTCATTACATATATATAGTATATATATATATATATATATATATATATATATATATAGTATGTGCCTGGCGAAAATGAAAAGAGATAGATGATACAGACAGGAATACATATACA
Organism: Lumbricus terrestris; assembly: GCA_949752735.1. Classification (NCBI taxonomy): domain Eukaryota; kingdom Metazoa; phylum Annelida; class Clitellata; order Crassiclitellata; family Lumbricidae; genus Lumbricus; species Lumbricus terrestris. The sequence continues at coordinate 47,120,368 of OX457046.1, read as the reverse complement.
GACAGACAGATAGACAGATAGATAGTAGGGTTGAGTGATTGAAACCTGGGCCAAGTCGACAGACACGACATTCCTTCCCATCATTTTGTGGCTCTGAAAAGAGCCGTTTGTTATGAGCTGTCCAATGCCCATCCTACTTCAATTTTGCTTGAGTGTGCCACAGCTATATATGCAGAATGCAGCAAGCAGCAGATGGTCTCATAGTGTTTAGCTAATTAGTTGCAAATGAACAGATAAGCTAGCCTTTGAAATGCCAGTATGACTGGTCTATTCAAGACTTACGGATGGCCCTTTTAGCTAATTAGGACTGAGCTATGTCTACTACCTGTACAAGGCAGCCCATGCAATAACTAATGAGCCGATAGTGTGTCCTTTGAAATATAGATACAGGCACTGTTCTATGCAAGACCTATGCAGCAGCCAAGCGGATCGGCTTGGTCAGCTAATTGGAAGTGAATGCTCAGGGTAAACAAATGTCGCCGAACGACCTCAACAGTCGGTATCTGACATTTGAGATACATTTGACGCCAGGAATACTGCCTGTATAGCTTCATCCATTGAAATGGTAATGAAGCAGAATAGTTAATAAGGCATCGAAATGCATGGGGCAGTATAGTGGCCTGAGGAGCGGAACGACATATTTGAACGGGCCACTATAGTGGCCCAAGGAGTGGAAAAGGTTAACAAACTCTACTGCTTCTAGACTATAGCATATTATGTATACAAAATACACTATTATAATGCATACTGTGCATTTATATAAATGTATGTGTATGTGTGCGTGTACGTGTGTATGTGTGCGGGTGTGTGCGTGCGTGCGTGTGTGTGCGTGTGTGTGCGTGCGTGTGTGTATGTGTGCGCGTGTGTGTGAAGACGAATGTGTTCCGTATATTTGAGCGTAGCATGTATTCGTGTGATAGTCTGATAGGTGAACGTGTGATCTTCGCATTAGTATTCCTCGCGAGTGCTGCTGCTTTCTCCGGCGGTCGTTAGCTACGTAAACCCCAATGGACCCATAACCACCTTCGGCATGTCCCCACTCCTCCCTTCTCCTTCCTCCTTTGCGTCTTTTCGTCATAGCCGAGACCAAGGTCACAATTGGTGAAGAGTAGGTCATGCTGAAACCATACGTCACTAGGTGGCGGTTGTCTCGTTGTTTGTGAAAACAGTAAAGCACATCGAGTGGAATAAGGATCTGACATCTGACAGTTTCGCGGAGATCTGGACAGTGGACCGACTACAGCCTTGAAGTTCCATGGAGCTAACAGTGTCACGTGAGGAATGTATATCGCACTTGCTTTTACCATACTCGTCAGATCCGCTCGGTGGGTCGCTCGCTTACAACCAAAGCCGCCACTACTCTGATGCAGGCATTTATGTGAACGAGAGTTGACTACGACAGTGCTATGCTATGCGGGCGTAACCTTTTCATGCATTAATAAGTTGCAGTCTGTCCTTAATGCTGCAGCTCGCCTGGTTAGCGGCATACCAAAGTTTGGGCATTATCTAGTTTTATACGGGAAGAACTGCACTGGTTGCCATATGCAAAAATTTATTGAATTTAAGATCCTAATGTCATGCGTAATTGTCTAGCAGGCCAAGCTCCGACCTATCTTATGTAGCTATGTGTACCTGTGCTATCCATTCCAGGCCGTAGATTTCTTCGCTCTGCTACGCATGGTGACCTGGTTGTTCCTAGGGCTCGATCTTCCACAGTGCTACATAGAAGCTTTGCTATGGTCGGTCCGTCTTTCTGGAATAAGTTACCTATTAATTTCAGTCTTCGCAATGAACTTCTTTGTCTTTCTTTGCTCCTTTTCCGCAAGCGTTTGAAAACCATTCTCTTTTATTGTGGTTTGGTTTCAGGTCGGGAGCGCCTCTGAGGAGTTTCTCTTGAAGTGGCGCTATATAAATGCACGGTTACGATTGCGATTATGGAAACATGTCTCTGAGTGTTAAATAATTTACCCGTTGCCCATTGTGCGTCGCTAATATTGGAAATGAACATTTGAATGAGACTTAAACGAGAAACGATCGAGTCACTAGTAGCTTTGGTTTCGGTTGAAGTGGTCTTCACTGCGTTATGTTACGGCACCTGATGCGGGTTTCTATTCAACATCTGTAGTAAACAATGGTCGCTGATTGACACGTTGTTCGTTCGTTGTCAGCGGTCATCATCTTAATTATTGACGAGACGACTCCTTGTCTGTCTCTCTGTCTCTGTCTGTCTGTCTCGCTCTCTCTTTCCCTGTCTCTCTGCGTCTGTCTCTGCCTGTCTCGCTCTCTCTTTCTCTGCCTGGCTGTCTCTTTCTCTGTCTCTCTGTCTCTCTGTCTGTATCTGTTTGTCTGTCTCTGTCTGGCTGTCTCTTTCTCTGTCTCTCTATATCTGTCTGTCTCTCTCTTTCTCTGCCTCTGTCTGTCTCTTTCTCTCTTTCTCTTTCTCTGTCTCTGTCTGTCTGTCTCTCTCCCTGTGACTGTACCTCTCTGAGGCTCTCTCTTCGTCTTCTCCTCTGTCCTTAACTGGCAAAAAGGAAGCCTGGCAGATGGAAAGCCAAAATCTACAATCATCTTCATGGTTGTTCACGTGGTCTATTATAGAAGGCAAAAGCGGATGAAGGGACGCGTAGATTCTGAGCGCAGAACTAACCGATGAGACTCTTGCAAAGTTATACCAGCTACTTATGAATAGACAAAGACCAAGGCAATGATAAAGAGAAAGCAAGTGAAAGACTTGGACCAAGAAGAGAGCAAAAACAGGGCAGAAACAGATGCAGCGACAACGGCAGCAACAGGGGACAAAGGCAAATGCAAAGGCAAATGCAGAGGCAAGGGCAGAGGCAAAGGCAGAGGCAAGGGCAGAGGCAATGGCAGAGGCAATGGCAGAGGCAAGGGCAGAGGCAGAGGCAAATGCAGAGGCAAGGGCAGAGGCAAGGGCAGAGGCAAAGGCAAGGCAAGGACAGATGCAAAGCAGAGGCAAAGGCAAATGCAGAGGCAAGGGCAGAGGCAAGGGCAGAGGCAAGGGCAGAGGCAGAGGCAAGGGCAGAGGCAAGGGCAGAGGCAGAGGCAAGGGCAGAGGCAAGGACAAAGGCAGAGGCAAGGGCAGAGGCAAGGGCAGAGGCAAAGCAGAGGCAAAGGCAAGGCAAGGGTAGAGGCAAGGGCAGAGTCACAGTGACAGGGGCAGAGGGGGGAACAAAGACATGACGGACCAGTCATGCGACGTGACATCTACTATCAGCGCATTCGTGAACTCAGTAAAACTGCAATGCTCTCTTTATGGCAACTTAGAAATTTATGGTTACAGCATCAGTTTGATGTGGCAGAAGGTGAAGGATGAAAGCAGGCTGAATAGATCTTTGATGGAATCAAGTGGTTGGTGTTTACGCATCGGAAACTTCATGGAGCGCAATTAATAGGAACCCTCTCAAAAAACACTTTGAGCATACCATGACAGTCCAAAAGATCTGACATAGCCTTTGTCCATTTCAGACAAACTTTCTGTGAAAGATTTGAATGCGGCTTAAATTCATTAAACGACGCTTATCAGAATATTTAGAAATAAAAAAAAACAGTTTGAAATTTGAAAAGTGATCTTCGTCTATAAACAAAAACATCTATTGCAGCAAATCAACAGACCGAAAAATATCTGAGTCATCGATAAAAGAAAAATACACGGATGGCAATTTGTTCGGCAAACCAACAAAACAACGAAAACAAGCGACGACGAATCGACCGACAACAGACAACGAGATGTCAGGCATGACTGAATCTCTGACTGGCATCTGCAATAAGCGAGGAATTAGCGGCGACAACATCAATCTAGTCAGTTAATCAGATCCTTTGTTGTTTTGTCTTGCACCCATTGTGATCGATCGGTCCGTTGTCGTTGCGATCGATTGTCTCCTGGTTACAAAGGGTGGCAGCTGAGGTCTAGGTCTTTGACCTTTGTTCTGAATGGTAAGTGAAATGCTGAGCGGTGCTGGCGAAGAACAGCATTCGAAACCAGCCGTTGGGTTCTGAATGAGACCAACGAGAACAGGAACCGGGTTCTCTTTCTGAAGAACGGTCACAAGGAACGGACGATCGATCTCGAATGTCGGTGTCAATGGATGGATCATTGGGATTGGAGCATTTGTCGGGACTGTCGGGTTGAAGATCAGTGCGGCTGATTCGTAGTGATCACCGAACACTCCAGAGTTTTGCGATCTATTCGGCTTTGGTGAGAGCAGCCCCAACTCGATGAGTTTTCGTTCAGGCCAAACAATCGTTGAAGCGTGGAGAATGGGAATACCAACGTACATGATTCGTCGAGTGAAGGTGATTGTCTCCACGGCTTTGTCTTCGAGAATCTGGATGAGGTTCTGCGACGAGTTGCACTGAGCGTTCGTGACATTGCGAGCGATGATGAAGACAATGGACGATTCGTCGCTGATCTTCAGTCGCAGAGCAGCGGATGTACATTCGCTCAACCGCGGGTAACTGAACTCAGCGTAGTCGTAGAAACCGACATTTCTCAACATTGGAACCTGGATCGTTTGTTTTGCAGAAACGATGAAGTCGGTTCCAAAGTCTATCCACGTGAAATTCGTCGATTGAAGTGAGTTGATTCGAATGGCGGCCACAGTTAGGAACGGGTTGAACGGGGTTGTGCTCTCTCCCGCAGCGGCGTCTAGACGTTTCATCTTTGACCATTCCATGAATGCCCTGTACGAGAAGTAGTACGGGTCGTCCATCGTCTTACTCATGACTGGGATCCTGTCACTGCGAAACGTCTGTATGGCCAGTTCCTTCAGTGGTGGACCCGTGATATTTGACATATCAAGCGCGAATGGAAGTCCTGTGTCAAATGGCATCACCTCAACCACTTTGGCTCTTGCCGACGACCTTTCAGGCATGCGCAGTGCATGCTCAAGCAGAAACTCCTGCAGAACTGCAGCAGGATAGACTAGAACGCTTCTTGAGTTCTGAATTTCGGAATTCCAAGTATTGCTCAGGTAAACTTCTTTTAGGCCATTCAACGACTCGAGAAACGCATTCGGTGAATAATCTTCTTCTTCTCCTTCTCCGCTTTCTGCTCTTGTAGAGGAACAGAGGAGGACAGCGAAGCAGAATCCAAGACAAAACGATCTCGTCATTTTTCGTCTTCTTCTGTTTCCTTTGTCTAAACAATGAACAGCGACATAAATTGAAACAATAGAAATTGAAACAATAGAAATTGAAACAATAGAAATTGAAACAATAGAAATTGAAACAATAGAAATTGAAGCAATAGAAAGTGAAGAACACCAAATGAAAGGCGATTGGTGAATAATAATGAGCTACTGTCGAAAGCCTAATTGCAATGTACCACGTTATTAACGATTTCTGAATCAAGTCGGTGGTAGTTGTCCAGTTACATGTATAATAGGCCTACTTATCAAAGGACAATCTCCAAGTGCCATGGAGACAAGAATGGAAAAAATAGAGACAGAGATACCAAGAAGGCCAGGAAAGTCAGGCAGGCAGGCAGATAGGCAGGTAGACAGGCAGACAGGCAGGCAGACAGGTATAGGCAAGCAGATAGGCAGATAGGCAGGCAGATAGGCAGGCAGACAAGCAGAGAGGCAGGCAGACAGGTATACAGGCAGGCAGGCAGACAGGTAGGCAGGCAGACAAGCAGAGAGGCAGGCAGACAGGTAGGCAGGCAGGCAGGCAGGCAGACAGGCAGGCAAGCAGGTGGGCAGACATACAAATGGGTTGACCAATTGAAGATATAATAATGACTCAAAATATTCTCATGCTATAAATGCTTTTAGAGAAAACCTATAGATATCTGACAAAATCAGTCGACCGCTTGGAGCGCTGCTATCGTTTTATCCAGCAGACGAGCAACAAAAATGAATGTAGCAAATAGAAGCGAAGGATGAGAAGAATTATGACGCCACCAAACGACCAATCTACGAACGAATCCATTGCAATCAACTTCATTGCAGGCAAACGTCCCACTAAAGAACTTTCTGATTGTGATTTAAGATTCTACGTCAACTTGTCGCAGTTTTTAAAAGAAACTATCAATAACAATACGCGTTCACATTGCAGGCTATATTATGCCTCATATTTCGCGCCATGACCGTCATATTTCATTGGCGAACACCCTAGAAATCTAGCCTCGAAGCTAATGTAATAATTTGCAAACACTGGGAGCTAGTTCAAAACTTTTCTGAAAAGTTGTTTCGCTTAGACACGAGATTAAAGTTTACTATGCGCTACTAGTAAAATGTTTTTGCTGATAGCGTCTGGGTATTCAGAGAGTGCTCTAATGAAACTCGTTTTATGGAGAATTGCGCCATCAGAACAACCTTCACTTCATGTGTGAACACCACAAGGAACTACCGTATATCAGGACAGTATTCGTGATTTAGATGGTAAATGCTATGATATGAATCCGGTTCCGTGTTACACTAGAACTGTAAACATTTTCATCAAATCATGTGAAGTCCGTGCAAAAATCAACGTTTATGAATATGTGCTGTAGCTAAATTAAAAAAATTAACCTGCAAACAAAAACAAGATGTGGACTACATTAATTTTATAGAAAGGGCACCTACCTCAAAGGTTCGCGTAGACTTCTGCGATTTTCTTTCAGCACTTTCTTGTTTCACCCGTGCTGGTCACCTTCAACCAGTAGTTCACTTATCTTAGAGTTAAATCGAAAATTCGACTTAAACCTGATAACCAACGAAAAGTAGACTCATGCGGAACTTCAGATACGATATCTTTAGCCGCCCCGAACTAAATCCTTCGAACCAATACCCAGCTTAATATTCACTAACTTTGAACACTCCCGGATAAGAACATATCATTAAAGCCGTGCTGAACTGCAGGCATAGACAGTCGTGGTGAACTACATGTACACAGACTAAGGTCGTATTTATGAAGCCTAACAACAGGATCCTCCAATAAAAGCCAATAAAAATTCTCTCTTTAAAACGGAACTAGAGTTGGCACGACCTACGTCAAAATCATAAGTGGGTCTTGACGTAGAAACCTATTCACTGTGAGTAAGCGTTTAATAGGAATGAGAGGACGTGTAGGCGTGTCTGTCTGGCCCATCATTCACCCACATCTGGCTGATCAGCTAACAGGACGTTGTAATAGGAATCTTACCACAACAGCATCTCCGCATTAGACAGAGATTCCACTCCAATCACAACATCTGTCCGATGTTCGTCATAAGCTCGAGAATTCTGCGAAATATGAACGAACCGCAAGGTCAACAGGATGTCTGTCCTGGTCTCTTAAACTTATCGTCAATGAATCGCACAGATAAATTGAAGTCACGATCTGCATTGGAAAACTAATCACTCAACCCATGCTGTTAGCACCATGACAGTGCCAGTCCCAAGCCTGGACGAAGGAGGTGGGCGACGCTAATGATCTTTGCTATCATCAAGTGTCGTTAAACTGATATTAAAACTACCTCTACCTTCAAGCTCCTATTATCTTTGTTGTTTAAGATATTTTAATCGCGTTCTCGTCGAGAAGTCAAAATTTCTACCTACTTTGTGATTTCAGTGCAATTCGCCTGTTTACAAAATCAATTAAATTCACATAAAAAATCTAACAAAATCTAAGCAGATCCGAACACTCATCGTATCCCAGAAAATATTCGATGCGAGACAGAAAACCCAGTGAAGTAGTCTGCATCTGAATTTGTCTTGAGCGTAACAGTACTTATCTTTAACTAATGTGGGCCGAAGAATTATTTAAACTTTTTAACAATGAGGTGCAATCTTATTGTGGGCGAGCTCCTTCAAACAAGCACGGCAGAATATTTTCAACTGAAAAGGTGACTTATTGCTTTAGATTCACAACCTCGTTAAACCGACGCCTGAAGAAAATACTAAAAGAATTCTCTCAATTTTTGTGGCCCCAAAGATGCAGCTCGATTAAATTACCGTTCTTTATCTTGTCAGCAATCTACTGTTATAATGTGTAATGAGATAACCATGGTTTGTTTGGCATCAGCTTAGCATTAAACTATTTCTTGAAACGTCTATTGCTGCATAAAAATCTATAGAAGTTTGAAGGGCCATTTAAATTCTCAGTGCTGGGCATCAGCTTATTCGGGAGAGCTGCGGTAAGTCAGATGTGTTGTTGTATGGATTTTAAGGCAGCAATCAAGAAAAGAGACAGAGATAGAGATAGAGTCTAAATGAGAACCGCTATAATAGTGGGTTGTGCATATTATACTCAGGGTTAAAATAACTGCTATTGAAATATTTATCCCACTAGTCCCCTCCGTCTGACCCAACAGAACGGAAGCACATCATTTATTCGGGCTTCATCAATTTCTTAGAAATAATCAAGAGACTTTCAAAAGAGATGGGTCAAATTTTAGGCATAAAATATACACAGCTAACGCACTCGAAGCCATGGAAAATTGGATAAGATAATATGGTGCCAATAATTGGCACCATATTATCTTATCCAATTTTCCATGGCTTCGAGTGCGTTAGCTGTGTATAATTTATGCCTAAAATTTGACCCATCTCTTTTGAAAGTCTCTTGACTCTGACAAGAGATGATGTAATCACATTATCTATGTGTCCACATTCTAAAATAAAGAAATATTATTTCTTTCAACAAATCTGATAATAAATCTGTTCCTTCAATTTTCTAGCCTTCTGTTTAATACTTTCGTTAATCAAGTCCTACAGTCAAAAGAGTCATGGTAATTACCATGACTCTTTTGACTGTAGGACTTGATTAACGAAAGTATTAAACAGAAGGCTAGAAAATTGAAGGAACAGATTTATTATCAGATTTGTTGAAAGAAATAATATTTCCTTATTTTAGAATGTGGACACATAGATAATGTGATTACATCGTCTCTTGTGTTTTGTAAGTTCTCGCTAAACTAACAAGGAATGAGGTCTACAGTAGCCAATCAGCTGTAGCGGCAGCCAAATGCTATGCATGACTGAGTTGTTCACGGTTACTATTCGATATAATCAGGGAATTTAAATTACGGTATCAGCCTATAGCTTAATTAATTCGAGATATTATGTGGGTTTATTTAATTCGGGATATTACGTGGGTAATCGATTGTTTTGTTTGCGTCGTCTCATTATCGGTTGCACTGCAGCTTCTTTTATTGACTTCTCCTCATCCTAGTTGCTTGTTTCCGAGTTTCCTGAGGACTAAGTGGCTGCGGTGCTGGTCGCGCACCTTTTTCAGACGGATTAGATGGATTAGATGGTTCAGATGGTTTAGATGGTTTAGTTGGCCTGGGTGGTTTAGGTGGCCTGGGTGTTGGATCTTTAGGTCGCTTCTGCACCAGGTGATTATTGGGAGCATCTTCAGATCTCCCAGGTTTCGAACCTCCGTCTTCATTCGAATTCATCAGAGAGCCGCCAACGAGATGAAAATATGGAACAGTTTCTCGAATGTATTCTCGAATGTATTCTTTATTAGGTCTACTCATCTTTTCTATGGTGTACACGACAGGAATAACAAGTTTTTGAATATCCGGTCCATCCGTAGCAGCTGGTGGGACATCACCAGCAAGAAGAGTTGGAAGAGGGTTGAGTACTGCAAGACAAAACGCGAGGAGTATCCAGTTCTTCATTGTTCCTCCAGTCAGTCTGGAAATAGGATAGAGAACTTAACGGACTAAATCATAAGCCAAGCAACGATCAAAAATTACTCGGAACAAGTCATTCTTCTGAATTACTCCCGCCTATCTAGAATTAGCATCTCGGTCATAAAGTGAAATCTTTCGAAACCTTCTTGACTATTGATGCCTTGGTTCGATTGCTATATTATAAAATTCGGATATCTTCAAAGTTATGCGACAACTCATTAATTTTGAATCAATCATTCAATATTAATTATAGGACTAAATATTGTTGCATTTATGAGTCATTTGCACGCTACAGTAACTCTATTCTGAGCATTATCCAAAGATTACATCGGAAGCCGCATGATTAGTTAAAGAAACAGTTGTTTTAAATGCACTAGTGATAACAATGATAACGATAATAATAATAATAATAATAATAACAATAATAATAAAACTTTAAAAATAATAAAAATAAAAACAATATAATGTGTTCAGGGGGTTGGAATGTGTCCGGGGGTCCTCTATTGGCCCTGATGGTATTCCTGCTTGGTTTTTGTCCACGATGGCTCACCTTCTTTCTGCTCCTGTAACTTATCTGTTCAACTGCTCTCTGGCTTCCTCTTATACGCCGCCCCAGTGGCACTCTAGCTGCATCACGCCAATTCCAAAAATTGCACGTCCTCAAAGTGAAACAGATTTTAGGCCTATCTCAATCACCCCGGTGCTCTGCCGCATGTTGGAAAAAATAGTTGCGAGGAGATATTTTTACCCAATTTTCAATGATCCTGAGCCTAACTCTGCTTTTAGTGACCAATATGCCTTTCGGCCATCTGGATCCACCACATCTGCACTTATTGGTCTTACTCATAGACTTTTGGACATGCTTCATGATGAGCCATATGTGCGTCTTATCTCGCTAGACTTTTCCCGTGCCTTTGATACGGTTAGACATTCGTACTTATCTGAACAGCTTGCTCAAATGCCTTTACCTGACTTTCTGTATAATTGGATCTTATCCTTATTGCATAATCGACAACACTGCACTAAATTTCTTGGCCAAGTTTCAACCTTTTGTAGGATTAACGCAAGTATTATTCAGGGCTCGGGACTTGGCCCGGATGATTTTGTGGTAGTCATTTCAGGTCTGACACCAGTTCACCGTAGTAATAGTCTACTGAAATACGCTGATGACAGCTACATCTTAATCCCTGCTTCTGCTATTGCTACCACTTCTTCTGAACTCGACAATGTTGCTATGTGGTCCCTTACTAGTAACCTAAAACTCAACCATGGTAAATCTAAGGAGATGATAATTAGTCGTCCAAGGTCAAAGCTAACCGATCTCCCTCCTCCTATACCTGGTATGGAGAGGGTGACAAAATCTGTCATCCTAGGGGTATAACAATTACGAATAAGCTTAACTTTGACTTGCATATTGATCGTATCTGTATTAAGGCCAACCAATCGCTCTACGCAATGCGCATTCTTATTTCTCATGGACTCGCGGATCTTCGCCTGTTTGACGTTGTTCGAGCCACAACGTTGGCCCGCCTTCTCTATGCTTCTCCTGCATGGTATGGTTTTGCTAATACTGCACAGAAAACGCGTATTAACTCAATTATACGTAAAGTGGTTCGACACAAGTATCTGCCTGAAGACCAGAAGTCTTTTGATGACCTCTGTGGCCGTGCTGACACCTCTCTTTTTTCGTCTGTGCTTTTTAATCCTAGCCATGTTCTTAATTGCCTGTTGCCTCCTATAAAGAATGTTACCTACTCCCTCCGCCCTCGATCACACAATCGAGAGATTCCATATGCTGATACATTAACTAGGAAAGGTTTTATTACACGAATGATTTATAAATGACTATCGATATGTTTATTCTGCTATTTAGCATACTTTATGTAACAATGAGATTAACTGCATTTTCACTTACTTTATTAGGCCTATTGCTTATTTAGTTATGTGTGTGTATATATATATATATATATATATATATATATATATATATTATTCATTGTTGTTCATAACTGATTGATGTTCCCGCAGTGCGTTTGCAGGCGGTCCATTAAAGTATATACTTACTTACTTACTTACTTACTTAATAATAAATAATAGTAATAACAATAATAAATCTGCATTCATTTCTGATCTTTGCGCATTCTTGCTCGAATTTCCGGGGATCCGAGAGAAACTAGCGTGAACCTATTCCAACGGCTTTCAATTTTTATTATTATTCAGCGATTCAACGCCGTTGCTTGCTGCATCACTTTTGATTGGCCAGAATAATAATTGGATGAAGTGTAACCGTTCCAACTTCCAGAACCCACCAAACTGTTTTGCTTCCTAATGGATTAGAACTACCTTGTGATAAGAAAAAGATTATACTCGCCACATTTTAATTCTAATTCACATTTGAACATCACTTTCAATGGTGATCATGTGTTTCTTCTCTGTCTGCTCATCATAACACACGTCGTCACCCAGCCTTGTTGCCAATGTAACTTTTCGCCTGTGCTCAATAATAATAATAATAATAATAATAATAATAATAATTAGGACGACAATTTCTATGGCGCTCAAGTGTACAGTCAGTGCCGGCGCTAGGGTACCTGAGGCCCCCCCCCAAAAAAACAACTTGAGGCCCTACATACCTTGAGCTGTCATCTCATCAAAATTTCTCATAATATAATTGCTGAAGGACATGGTGTAAGTCACTGTAAGACTTCTATAAATGTCCCCTCTCAACTGTTAAATTTTTTGGAATTTACATGCTGTAATGGTAGAATTTTAAGCTGTCATCTTTAAAAAAATATTCATTTTTCAATGCTGTTAGTCGTGGTTTAGGACTTCAGAGTGTCTCCTCTCCATTGTTTAAATTTGTCCGATTTGCCAATTGTAATGGTAGCATTTATAGGTTGTCATCTCAACAAAATTGGTCATTATTGATGGTGTATGGATGATACTTATGAAATATTGGGGATACAAGGATTCCGTCTCAACCACAAATTGTGGGGCTGTGCCCCTAAAGTCTCCTCTTTGGTAGAAGGACAATGCTCTATTGTTTTGCATAATATTATTTCGTATGCGTTGCGTTAAAACATAATTCGGTTTCAGGAATGAACAGTCATGAAAGGTATAATTACCAGCTACATTTGAGGCCCATTGCAAACTTGAGATCAGACACATATCAAGGACAGCCGGGACCCTACACAGGCTTTAATGTTTGGGCCTCAAGCAAGTTTTATTTTGAGGCCTCATCCAATTAGCAATTAGAATAAGTTAAAATTTATGAACGTTGTGTTTGAGGAATAAAGGTCTTTATACTTAGCCTACGCCCAAAATCAGTATGATATTTGCATAGGTCTGCTTTGGTAGTGCCATAATTATGGTTAGTTGAGGCATGCACCAGACCGGATCTGTACAGTCACAAATAGGCATAATGGCCAGCTAAATTTTGGGGCCCCTTTCAAACTCTAATGGCTTTATACTTATGGCCCAAAACAGTATGATATTTGCATTAGGTCTGCTTTGGCAGTGCCATATGGTTAGTTGAGGCATGCACCAGACCGGATTTGTGCAATCACAAATAGGCACAATGAGCAGCTAAATTTGGGGGCCCCCTTTCAAACTCTAATAGCTTTAAACTTACGCCCAAAATCAGTATGATATTTGCATTAGGTCTGCTATGGCAGTGCCATATGGTTAGTTGAGGCATGCACCAGACCGGATCTGTGCAATCACAAATAGGCGTAATGACCAGCTAAATTTGTGTTAAATACAAGACCACGTGATATAAATAAAAGTCAAATTTTACCATTCGACTTACATCAATCTGCTGTAGACTTCACTTTCCACAAGACTTCTCCTTCTGTGGTTTCAAATTGGTCTGTCTTAGATTTTATAGGCAGAGCGTCACAGTAGGTGATCAAAGCAAGCATCGTGCGCTCCGCAGTGCATAGAGGTCTATCTGTAGGCTACTGCATGTCTGATCGACAGATTTAATGTAGGCTGAGTCGATATTATCGGGTTATTAATGCAAATTGTTCATTCTTCTAAATTTTAAGGTGCACTTTGATGGGGTTGTTTAGTTTATATGAACCAGACTCAGCAGTTCCTATCGATTCAGCACTGGATGCTCGCCATTGTCGATATACTCTCGTAGGCGAATTTTGACGGGTGCACGAATGAAAGATTTCAAAGCAAGACGTGGCTCAAGAGATGTACTTCGCGATAGTCAGCTATAGGTATGTGACAGGTGTCTAAGACAATGGAACATGGCAAGGAGGAACAAGAAGTGATGCTGCTGTTCATTTCATTTTCAAAGCTTATAATATAATTATTGTGGTTAGGATTCATTCGTCATGATTGTTCACGGGTTCGGATTGAGAGGTTGAAGAGGGTCCACCGGGCTGCCGCGCGACTTATTGGGGTCTCACCAAGTATGACCGTGTATTCCAATATTGTATTGTATAAAAACATTTATAAAACGCCTCTACTAGGGCGAACCGTTCAGAGGCGCTCCCAGTGCGCAAGGCCACGAGAGAAGAAATAGGTTTTGAGAAAATAAAATGAGGAGGAGTGATTACCAGTCAGAAGTTGAGATTGGGTAGAAGGAGACAGCGGATTCCAAAGAGAGGAGTCAATTGATGTAAAGGAACGGGACTGAGCCAAAGCCGCTCCATGGTAGGAGGTACTAGAAGATCAAATCTGTTTAAAGAGGACAGTGGACGATGCGAGGAGGCTGAAACTGGCCTGTGAATTCCATTGGCTAGATATTTTTCCATCCAAAGCTTGAGCGAATTCCATATCAACCCGACAATTTCCAGATTTGTTAAGATTGAATTGTCTACCTTCAGCCAAGTAAGGCGTCAGATCGAAAGCATAAAAAGCACAGCCACCGGAAAAATCTGGGCGTTGGTTTCTTTGTATAGGCTCTGCATCCACTAACAGCGAGGCGTTAGGCGTTCACAAACTGATTATTGGCAAAGTTCTGTCCGCTACATGCGTTGCACTAGAAATTTTAAGCGCGTTCTGCCTCAATACTTTGTGATTTCAGTACGATTTTCCAGTTTCAACAAATCGACTATAATCAGGTAAAATTTATTTTAAAAAATTGATCCGAAAAATATTAGACGCGAGTCAGAATACTCAGAGTAACAATGAAAATAGTATCCAGCTTTATATATTTGTTCTAACGAGCTCGTTCTGAATAAAAATCCGCTTGGAATTTCGCTCTAACATTTTTATCTTTGGTCAAAGAACCTGAAGAACCGCATGTCGCATTTTCCATACAACATCGTTATCTGCTTTTGTGAAGTGTTCACAACAGTGTCTGCAACTACAGCGGCGCCCGCAGGATTTTTTCTTGTACGCACAGAAATTTTCGATGGAGGGGGAACAGGGAAACAAATTCGCCGAAAAAACTGATGACCTTTTTTTTTAGTCATCAGCCAAAAATTTCCCAAAAAATACCTTTTCCATCCAACGAAAAAACTGATGACCTTTTTTTTAGTCATCAGCCAAAAATTTCCCCAAAAATACCTTTTCCATCCGCCGAAAAAACTGATGACCTTTTTTTTAGTCATCGCGCTGTACGCACTTGCGTACGTGCGTACGTCTGCGGGTGCCGCTGGGCAACTACCATGTGTCTCTCGCCTTCCTGTCCCGCTCAGCTATCGTCAGAATGGCCGTCCAGCGATCAGCGGGCGTCGGGTCAATATGTCACGCGAATCGTTTCAGGGGCGGAAACGCAAGTCCGGCCTTCGTTGTATTTTGAAGGACTTCCGTTTCTTCCGGTCGATTCGTTACGACAGCAAAAACCACAACGATGAAGAAAGACACAATGTTTCATTGAAGAAAGCGGACACTCAGCAATGACGACCGTCTTCACGTCCAGCAGCTCGACTCTTCCTCGTCCGCTGTCGTCCTCGTCTGACGTCATACTGCTCGTCTGACGTCATACTGCTCGTCTGACGTCATACTGCTTGTATGACGTCATACAGCTCGTCTGACGTCATACAGCTCGTCTGCTTATCGCTACCGCTGCCCTGACTGTCCTCTGTGACTGTCTTCTCGTCTGACTGTCTTATACCGTCTGACTGTCTTATACCGCCTGACTGTCTTATACCGACTATATGGGGAGCTGCTGGTCCCTCGAACCCGCCCTGCTACCAGACAGCGTCGAGCCTTCTCGGTTGTTGGCCCGTCCACGTGGAATGGGCTCCTGCTTGCACTGCGCTTACTACCTCGGAATAATTTGCAATATCAAAGATGATTAGTGTCGCCCTCCTTCTTTGCACAGGTTATTGGGACTGGCACTGGCAGAAAAGAACCAGTGGCGGAATTTGACCAGGGCCGGTTTAAGAAATGTGGGGGCACTGCTCGGGAAATTTTTTTGCGAATCTTCGGCCGAACATTCTCATGGCTTTTTTAGTCGTTTGGTCGAAATTTCGTAGAATATAGGCCTACCGGCTATTTCCTTCAAAAAAGTTGATGACTTTTTGGTCGTTTGGTTGAAATTTGCTAAAAATCGAACAATTTTCGGGAAAAATTGTTTTCACGCATGTGTGGGGTCCCCTAAAGTGTGGGTCCCTGTTCGACCGAACATGTTGTTCATGCCTTATTCCGGCCCTGAGTTCGACTGTCAACTCGTCTGTCGGGTCCTTTATACACACAACCCAGGGTGGGCGTGGCTATCATTGCGCGGGAAACGAAAGGCAGGATGAATGAAAATATATATGAGTTTGAGGCGCTATCTAAACGTTCAGCGTTTCTGGATCAGCTTATTCACGAGATGTTAAGGAGAGCATATTATAATACAAAGAGAATATAGGATGGGAATCAATGGTGATATAAATTATGTCTATGATTATAAGGGATATGAGAACTGCTAGTTTGGAAATAATTATATCAAACTCGTCTCTCACTCCATCGTTTTGTCTCATCAGAAAGGATGAACATTTTGCAATGGTTTTTAAAAATTGATTTCTAGCGAAATAAAAGACTTTTTATTGATAGATATATATGTAGGTTCATTAAGTCTAAAACGCTATCTGACGCACTCGAAGTCATCATAAACTGAAAGGACGCTGATTGGGCCATGTGCCAAGAATTGTTTGATATGCAAGACTTGAGAAAACAAACTAAAGACAACAAATCTCAATGAACACAATTTAATGCTTGAGCTTCATCTGGGCCATATAATTTCTTAATTTGAGATTCATTGATGAACGGAATTACAATCATCGTCTCTTATGTTTTGGAAAATCTCGCTAAAACAACAGAGAATGATGATTTCAATGTCGCCCTCCTCCTCATCTAGGTCGGCAGCCATCGAAACGTCATGCATGAATGGGTTCAGAATTACTATTCGAAATAATCATCGGATTTAAATTTCGTTGTCAAAGTAGTCTTTTATTCGGATTACTCTAAAAATTGGCTTGGCATATTTTCTGGAGGTGTTGGCTTTCGAGGACGTGGTGGTTGTGGTGAAGTTTGTAGACCTGGTTTCGATTGTCTGGATGGTTTAGTTGCTCGTTTCTGACCTGGCCGATCTTTTCCAGCAGGGTGAGATTTCCCATGTCCGTCGGCTTCCTTTGTACTCTCGTGGACGGTCACAACTTTATGACTTTTTGGAACAATTGCTGGAATGGCTTCCGATTTTACATTACTACTCGTTTCTTCTCTAGTGCGAACTGCGACTGGATTAAGTTCTCGATGCGCCACCTTGTTCTTTCCAGCTTTTGGTGTGGTATTACCCGCAAGAAGAGTTGGAAGAGGGCTGAGGATTGCGAGACAAAACGCCAGAAGTATCCAGTTCTTCATTGTTCGTTCAATCAGTCTGGAAATAGGAAAGAGAACTTAACGGACTAAAATTCACTAAATCATTAGTCAAGCAATGAACAGAAATTACTCGGAACAAGTCACTCTTCTGAATTACTCCTGCTTGTTTAGAATTAGCATCTCGGCCATAAAGTGAAATGTTTAAAAACCTTCTTGACTATTGATGCTTTGGTTCGATTGTTTATTTTAAAGTTCGGAAATCGACCTTGAATCTTCAAAGATATGCGATAACTCATAAATTTTGAATCGATCATTGAATATTGTTGGACTTAAATGTTGTTGCATTTATGTGTCATTTGCACAGTCTACAGTAACTATGTTCTGAGCAGACTTAGCGTTACCCAACGATAAAAAATTAAATCACATTAGAAACTGCATCAGAAAGGATGACCATTTTGCAATGGGTTTTCATTTCTTCCTTACCAAATAAGAGACTTTTTATTGATAGATATAGCCTACATGAATGTTCATTCAGTCTAAAAAGCTACCTGACGCACTCGAAGTCATCATAAACTGAAAAAATGCTGATTGGGCCAAGAATTGGTTCATATGGAAGACTTGAGAAAACAATAATTATAAAGGCAACAAATTTCAATGAACACAATTTAATACTTGATCTTTATGTAGGACATATAATTTCTTAATTTGAGATAAGCTTACATGTATGAATGAAATATAATCATGTTTTGAAAATTTTCGCTAAAATAACAGCGAATGATGATTATTATAGTGGCTAATCATCTAGGTCGGCAGCCATCGAAATGTCATGCTTGAATGTGTTCGGAATTACTATGCGAAATAATCATCGGATTAAAATTTCGGTGTCAAAGTAGTCTTTAATTCGGATTCCTCTGGTAGTCAATTGTTTCAGTAGTTAATTATCTCATCGTGTGACAGAGTCGTGCGGCTTAGTACCCCTCGTGTTGGTTGTCGTGCAGCCATTAAATCTTCCTTCGATTGTTTGGGTGGTCTAGCTACAGATCTTTGAGATGCTCTCCAATCTGGTCGATTTCTTGCACGTCCGTCGAAGTTCTTTGTACTCTCGCTAAATTTAAAATTTTTTGGAGCAATTTCTGGACTGTCTGGAGCAATTGCTGCACTGTCTGGAACAATTTCTGGCGTGACTTCCTGTCTTACGCTACTGCTCGTCTTTTCTTTGGTGCCTTTTCGAGCTTTTGAATGCTGTAAACCCGCATGAAGAGTTGGAAGAGGGTTGAGGATTGCAACAAAAAACGTCAGGATTATCCAGTTCTTCATTGTTCTTTCAGTGAGTCTGGAAATATGAAAGAGAACTTTATAGACCAAATCATAAGCCAAACAAAAACAGAAATTACTCGGAAAAAGTCATTCTTCCTAATTACTACCGATCATCTTAACTAGCCTTTCCGTCATCACGTATATACTCCTGAAGCTTTTTCGACTATTGAAGCTTTGGCTTAGTTGCTTTAGTCAGTTCGGATATCGACCTGAAATCTAAAAAGGTGAGCGTGAACTCATTAATTTATAATAATTAATCAGCGAATAATAATTATACGTGGGTCTACTGCAGCAGCATGCGACATTTTCTGTCTACAGTGACTGCTATTATTATGAGCGTAATTCAAAGATCACATTGTGGGAAACGTATGATTAGCTAACGCAGCAGCTGTTTTAAATACACTAATAATAATGATGATGATGATAATAATAATAATAGTACTACTAATTATTATTATCATGATGATGATGATTATGGTGACGAAGATGATGATTATGGTGATGATGATGATGATGAATATGAAGGTGATGGTGACGATTATGGTGATGATGATGATGAATATGATGGTGATGGTGATGATAATGATGATGATGATGTTTATAATAGTAATATCAATTGCGATGATGCTGATAATGCTGCTGCTGATGATACTAATGATGTCAATAATAATAATAGTACTACTAATTATTATTATTATCATGAAAGTGATGATGATTGTGGTGATGATGATGATTATGGTGGTGATGTTGATGATAATGATGATGATGATGATGATGATGATGATGATGATGATGATGATGATAGTAATATCAAACGCGATGATGCTGATAATGCTGCTGCTGCTAATGATGATGATACCAAAATACTGTTAGTAATAATAATGGTTGTAGTAGTAGTGGTAGTAGTAGTAGTGGTAGTAGTAGTAGTAGTAGTAGTAGTAGTAGTAGTAGTAGTAGTAGTAGTAGTAGTAGTAGTAGTAGTAGTAGTAGTAGTAGTAGTAGTAGTAGTAGTAGTAGTAGTAGTAGTAGTAGTAGTAGTAGTAGTAGTAGTAGTAGTAGTAGTAGTAGTAGTAGTAGTAGTAGTAGTAGTAGTAGTAGTAGTAGTAGTAGTAGTAGTAGTAGTAGTAGTAGTAGTAGTAGTAGTAGTAGTAGTAGTAGTAGTAGTAGTAGTAGTAGTAGTAGTAGTAGTAGTAGTAGTAGTAGTAGTAGTAGTAGTAGTAGTAGTAGTAGTAGTAGTAGTAGTAGTAGTAGTAGTAGTAGTAGTAGTAGTAGTAGTAGTAGTAGTAGTAGTAGTAGTAGTAGTAGTAGTAGTAGTAGTAGTAGTAGTAGTAGTAGTAGTAGTAGTAGTAGTAGTAGTAGTAGTAGTAGTAGTAGTAGTAGTGATGTCCTTTAGTTATCCTGTATACCTCGCAGCAAAAAATAATAGAGATTATTATGATCGTACACGCCACTTTTTAGTTCTAATTCACCTTTGAACATCACTTTCAATATTATTGTGATCTTGTGTTTCTTCTCTGTCTGCTCATTATAACACACGTCTTCGTCACTCAATTTAACCCAACCCTGTTGCCAATCTGACCTTTGGACTGTGCTCAAGCATGCAGCACTTGCAGCACCGACAAAGCTTTAGATTAATACTGAGCTATAGAACTCGTTTTAATTATTCTCAAAATTGTATTAGTAGACGATTTGGCGAATGCAGCGCACTGACAAATCACAGGTTCACTGCTATAATATTTTTTATTTATTACAGGATTATAATAATAATCAGTGTAATTGAATATTTTTATTCTTCGAATCCCAAAACTTGTATTCAATGGAGTCTTATCAATTCCTTATTGTACTGTATATGCGAATCCATTTCCAGCACATGCGAAACTCTTCGACTCTTGAATGCAAACAATTGACCCTTTACCAGTTCATTAAAAAATTTCTAAACCAGCCTGCACCGTTCAATTATTTTTGGGTGTAGATGCTGTGTCAGGGTTGAACATACCCGACTGGTTACTACTAAAAAATTAAAATTAAATTTGTTTGGTGTTGTTATTAAATTTTTGTAAGTCACACTTGTCTCTTGTTATAATGGTAAAAAAAATTACTTGAAAATAATCGTAAGTAATGGTTTCCTGCATGAGAAACCTCGTAGAACAGACTGGTAGGCCCAAAGAAAAACTTCACTATTTAGAAAAAAATCGTGTCCAACAGCGGCCAACACATTTCCAGATCAGGTTTCTGCACAATACTGTGCAGTAATATGCCTAGTAATGGAAAAGTACTGTCGACTTATCATTGTTTGTGACAGTCACTAACTTCTATTTAGTTCCAACAATGAATTTTTTCTAACATGGTGAGTTTGAAGCCAGTATTGCAACCGGCGGATTAGATTCCTCGAACATGGTTGAAACCAAACTTCCACAAAAGTAGCTCAAACTTGGGACTAAAACAATGCCCGAAAACTCATTCAAACCATCTAGTTGTGATAATTCTGATTCATCAAATGAATCTCGAGCTAAAACTATTTTAGAAAACTGTTTTAGACCGACGCTGACATAGTGTGAACAGAAGTTTCGTTTCTTAGGAGAATCTGACATAATCACGGTTTTCGACCGCAAACATGTTGTTTTTCAACTATTCAAATGATAACTAAAAATAGAATACTAAATATAGACGATATAAATAATATCTATATCATCTATATACACCGTGATTCAAAAAAAAGTAAGCCAAATTATTTTTCATATATCTCCAATGCCTGATAACATATCACGCTAAAATTTTCCAAATATTTAGAGAATTGGACCAAGAATATAATTCCAAGATTTCATGAGATAAAGTTGAACGGATAAAAAGATATGTATCTTTCAACTTCATATGCCAAAATTTCAGTTTACAAGCAATTTTCTGTTAGAATCAATCAAATGTGAGTCAAACTTTTTCAGTATCTTTTTGGCCTGATAATTAATCATAGTAAGATTTTCCCAATATTTAGAGAATTGAATCAAGAATGGGATTCCAAAATATCAAGTCATAAATTTGAACGGATAGAAAGATATGAATATTTCAACTTCATCTCCCGAAACTTCAGTTTTCAGCAAGTCTGTTATGGTGTTCTTTGCGGTTTCGACGCTTGATAGTTCCCAATTTTGGTCTTCAGTGACCCTGGAGTAAAAGTTAATGGATCCTATTATCGCAACGTTCTGCTGTCACAACATCCTCTATCTGTAATCAGAAATCTAGCCCCCAGAAGGCTGTTTTTTTTCAATAGGACAGTGCCCCAGCCCACCGAGGCAAGGAAACCATTGAAATGCTGACAAGAGAGACACCATACTTCATTTCTCCCTTATTATGGCCTCCGAACAGCCCAGATTTGAATCCTGTCGACCATAAAGTGTGGAGCTTGATGCAAGACCGAGCAGACAACAACCCATGGTATAAACGATCTGAAGTAGCGCTTGATGGAAGTGTGGGATGACCTGGACCAGCGGATAATCGACGATGCTGTTGCCCAATGGCGCCAGCGCCTCCAGGCTTGCGTGCAAACAGAAGGAGGACATTTTGAGCATCCTTATTTAATTAAATAATCAAACCAAACTGTGGGAATCATGTTGTTATTCAATTCTCTACATATCTGGAAAATTTTAGCTTGATTAGTCATCAGGCATTAGAGATATAAGAAAAACAGTTTGACTTACATTTGATTGAATCTAACAGAAAATTGCTTGTAAACTGAAATTTCGGTATATGAAGTTGAAAGATGCATATCTTTTTATCCGTTCAACTTTATCTCATGAAATCTTGGAATCATATTCTTGGTCCAATTCTCTAAATATATGCAAAATTTTAGCGTGATATGTCATCAGGCATTGGAGATATTTGAAAAACATTTTGGCTTACTTTTTTTTGAATCACGGTGTAAATAAAGAGAAGATTCTGTGTGTCTGTCTGTCTGTCTGTCTGTCTGTTTGTTTGTTCGGAATGCATTTCCACAGTTTTTGAGCTTTTCACTCCAAACCTTCACTACTGTGTAGGTCTCGGCATGAGACACTAATTCGAGGGGTTGGCGATTCTCTACCACCATGGGGCCAGGGTGGGGGCGAAACCCCAAAATTTTTTCAATAAAACGCGGCTGTTGATTTTTTTTTTACCTAGATAGAGGCCATCAGAACCACCCGGTTCAGTGGTTAGCGAATCTCTACCACCATGGGGGCCAGGGTGGGGAAGCGAAAATACTAAGACGGCAGTTTCTTAAACACCTTCTTAAACGCTTGCATGGTAATTATATAAATGGCCAGAGCAGTTGCTGTAATTTTCATGAAAATCCTAATTTCACGGGTGGCGTACTGGTGCAGGTCGTTGTGGTGAGGTGAAATGGGGAGAGGGTAGGTGGGAGAGGGTTGGATAGGGATGAGGTGAGGGGGGAATTTTCCCCCAAAACCCTAATTTCACGGGTGGCGTACTGGTGGAGGTCGGAGTTTGGTGAGGTTGGAGAGGGGTGGGGGAGGGTGTGGGTATTGGGAATATGTCCCAAAACCCAAATTTCACGGGTGGCCTACCGGTGGAGTTCGGAGTGCGGTGGGGTGGGGTGGAGATGGTGGGGTTGGGAGGTGAGGGTAGGGGTGAGTCGGTGTGATGGGGGATAGGGTGGGGAGGTTTGGGTGGGAGTGAGAGAGGTGGGGTGAGGGAAGAATTTTCCCCGAAAACCCTAAATTTCACGGGTGGCGTACCGTTGGAGGTCGGAGTGCGGTAGGGTGTTGTGGGTTTGGGTTAGGGGTTTGGCGTGGTGTGGTGGGAGAGTGGCCGGGAGCGGACCGAATCCTAAATATCCCGGGCAACGCCGGGTACCCCAACTAGTAGAGCAATAAATACGCGAGTTTAAACGGCCCAAACTGTAGTGGAAAGGCTTGGATAATGATCGGCGAGTATACTCGGGTCGAACGCTGCAGGCTAGTTAGCCGTCGGCGAGTATACTCGGGTCAAACGGGTAAGAGGTTAAGAATGCAAGCAACTCCCCTAACACGAGCGGATAAAACTAGGTTTACAAAAGTCTCATTCTCTTACGGACACACATCTAATCTTAAACTGAAAAAAATTCATTTTTAAAAATACAACGATGAGAACTAAAAAAAAACTTTTTCTATTCGACTAACTTCAATCTGGTGTAGACTTCACGCTCCAGTGAGACTTCTCCTTCTCTGGTTTGAAGTTAGTCTGTCTTGGACTTTATACGCACAGCGTCACAGCAGCCTGCAGGTGATTAAAAACCAGCATTGTGATATCCAGAGTGCACCTCGGTCCAGTATCATTGCTCATGTGTTGGATCTATGTTTAGTTGGGTCGATATTATCGGTTTATTAATGCAATTTATTCATAAATTTAAGCTTGAAGGTGCTGCAGTTTTGATGGGTTTAATCACTCTAAGCGGACTAGACTCCAATCGATTCAGCACTGGATGCACGCCATAATTATTGTCGATATTCTTTCGTAGGTGAATTTTTAAGGGTGAATGAAAGATTCGAAAGTACGATGTTGTTCAGCAGATGCACTGCACACGAGTCAGCTCATAGGTAGGTGACAGGATGTCTACGAAATCGTAATCGTAATCTCGAGATTTCTACAGCGCCCATCAAGCGAAGTCGCGGGAACCAGCTTATAGAAATATGGAATAGAAGAGGGAGTGTACAGTTGTTGTCCAATTGGTTTGCAATGTTTAGAGTTAAGTCTAGTTGAGTCGATATTGTCGGGTTATTAATGCAAGTTATTCATAATTTTTAAGGTGCACTTCGATTGCTTGAATAAGTCAAAGAGAACCAGAGATAAAAATTCCCATCGATCCAGAACTTGATGCACGCCATTGTCGATAGTTCCTCGTACCGGGTAGGCGAACTTTGACGGGTGAATGATGGATTTCAAAGCACAACGTGACACAGCAGATGTACTTCACGAGAGTCAGTTGTGTATAATACGTGACAGACATCTAAGTAAAGGAATATGGAATGGAGGTACAGCGAAGTCTGTTGTCCAATTCATTCTCAAGGCTAAGGTAATGGCTATAATCCACGCAGGTTTTGTTTATCTGAGATAGCGATTGTTCTGCTAGGTGTTGCACTAGAATTAGATAGTTCATTTACTCAGCGCTTAAAGTGTGGGAAAAGAAGTCCCTGAACGGCGCTTGTCTTTCCAAGTTGTGCTGGCCAATAAGTGGGAACGGTGATAAGTTTTGAAAATTCATGTAAGTGCATGGATGCCGACCATGACCGCCCAGCCACACACTTTAATCCCTGCTTTTACTCTTAGAGAACCATCTACTGCTGCATGTAGCAGAGCAATCTCAACATAGTTTTCCTGTCCTTATACCAGACGACGCTGGTCATAGAACCACATGGAGACACAGGATCCGAGTGGCTGACCCCTCCCCAGCAAGGATAAATCCAACGATTCGTGTAATTTTCTCCTCTTTGGCCACCCCCTGGATCTGCCCCTGTCTTCGGTCTGTGCTCAATGCTCTTTATCGATTCTCCAACATCTCTGAATTCGTGACTGAACAACGTCACTGGCCGAGCGCAAATCAAAATTCTATTTTGGTCCTTGAGACTCTCAATTGGATCTTGATCCGATCGTTCATTGCTATCTAATTTTCGTCCCCACTCTGCCACTTCGCTGCGTGCTCTTAGTTCCTCTGATAAGTTGTGGCCTCTTTATTCTCCATACCAGGACTTGCATGGCTCACCCAGATGCTTCCACCATCAGTTCGTACCGCTTTTCTCTCAGCCGTCTCTCGTTTCAAATCCTGTCTTTTCTCTCTTTGTCGATTGTCATGAAAGTGCTTCTACATATTATAAGAAGTTCTTGTTAAGAGAAGCACTTTATAAAAAGTCATACGCAACACAATACAATGAAGGGGTGAGAGACGTTCTCGAGATTTCATGGGGTGGATGACCACTTCGGTTTGACCAGATAACGCCAAGTTGAAAACTGGATGATTGGATGGATGGATGGATGAGTAAATAGACAGGTAGATGGAAAGATGGCTTAGTGGATGGATAGTTCAGTGGATCGATGTTTGGATGACTGGATGAATGGATGGATCGGTGGATGATGGATAATTAATTGAATCATTGGGAAATTGGATGGATGGTTATATGGATCCACAAACAATGGTGGTGTAGTGGTATGGTCTGTGCATTGTAACCAATAATATTGTGAATTTGTGCGACTTACACACCAATGGAAGTTTGGTACTCAATAAAAGACATGGCACCTGTAAATGGCCCCCTGAAAGTCCTGCTTCCTAAAGTCTTGCTGTCAAAAGTTCATGTAATAATAAATTGATAATTACTCGAATTCTTGCAACTGAACTGTTCGGAAAAACGAGGTGGATCATCTAAGCGGTTCGCCTGTGCCCAGAGAGATTATTCTAGTTTCTCCACATTGCCAAAGAGATGCAGTTGGAGCTGCAAAGACTCATTTATATAGAGACAGTTTGAAAAAGACTCTTCAGTCGCCTTCAGCAGTTGATATCTGCAGAGTGTAGATGGGAGCCATAGTTGCCATGCATGGGGTGTTAGACCAAGACCGTGGATAGGGGGATGATTTACTTTTTATGTGACATTTTACCATAGACTGGATCATCTGATCATGATGATAACGTGGAAGCTACTGAAGCACTTAGTTATATCAACCTAGTGTCTACATTGAAGGAGTTGAGAACAGTCCTGAACCCAACCAAACATTTTCGAAGCATTAATGGACGTGTGCCTAATTTACATTAAGAAAATGTTGGTGGAACGACTGGAAAAAATTGTCAAGAGACTAGGAATCTAAGATCTGCCTTCTAGATTTTTACACTAAGTGAGGAAAGGACAGGCATTAGCACAGTTGGCTCTTTAGCAAATCAATGCAAACTGGGGATATATCAAGGGAATGGAGAGATACCTTTATAGTGCCATGGTCAGGGTGAGAATTGCCGGAAGAGTTGTGTGGGTTTAGTCCCAGTCTTTCTTAGGACCACATAGTAAAGTCCTCATTGCACACCCCAATGGTATTTTATGGGCTTAAATGAACGTCTTACCCCAGTCATTTTTTAAAATTCTAATAAATGCCGAGTAACCACCCCACCCCTTAAAAAAACATCCTGGCTACGGCTTTGTGTTAGATGCTGCAGATGTTGCAGATGTTTATCAGAGGGACCTTATACACCAAGAACCATGGCTTTGATGGTGAAACTGACCGGTGAGGGTCGACCCCGGATTCTGGCAACTGGTCATTTGTAAGTAAAGTCTTCAAAGCGAGATCCTCAGATCCATTCGAACTCTTATCCAACTTTTCAGATCCATTTATTTTCTATGTGAGACAAACACAGAGAAAGAAGGAGATTGAGATCGGGACTGATGGATGGATGGATCCGATTTGACCATGCAGGAGGGTCTATGACAACAGAGGCCGTTACCCTGGACAGAAATTTGCTCGGCGTATTACAGCACTCAAGAACAAGGTACTGAGTAGAATTCTTAAATGATCGCAATGTAAACTTATGCGATTGATAGCTTGAATTAATAAAAACGGAGTGTATACTGAGTTCCCAGAGTACACAATAATTATAATGACACCATTATTTTCGTAATGCGTTGCATGGCACTTGACAGTGGCGTAGGCAAGGGGGGGTTTCGGGGGTCAAAACCCCCCCATTGGCTCCGAAAAAAGATTTTTTAAAGGTTATTTTTCCATTTAAGTAATAAAAAATAGCAAAAAACAGGGATTCCGGCCATAAACCCCCCCATGAAAAATTCCTGGCTACGCCACTGGCACTTGAGTTCAGATCTGATGAGGTATTAATTGCTTAAATAAGCATTCAAACTTATAGCTCCTTATAGCATTTCTGACTGATTTCAAGATCAATCTGCCTGGTAAGGAAAACTCCAATAAGGGCCCCCCACACATGTGCAGAAGTTGTCCATGTTAAAATCAGAAGCTTTCGAACAATCTTTCAATTTGTTCAGAGATTTCAACTCATTTTTTGCAATTGCAATATTATTAACAATGATGAAAAATAATCCCATTGTATTTGTGGGGGCCCCTAAAGTGTGGGGCCCCTGTTCGGCCGAGCATGTTGAACATGCCATAATCCATCCCTGGCAATGGGTTAGAAGAACTGCTCTTTGGTATTATCTTTTCTCACGCACTGCTCTTAATAATCTGTTGAGTCGATCACTGTTGGTGTATCTATTAGTGAATTAGTCTATAAACCCTCGGGCTACCAAGGGGGGGTGGTTGCCACCCCCTAGGTTTTTCGCAAATCAAACGCGTTCCGTCTGGAGTAAAATTTAGAAAAAATAGGTAGCTGTAGAGGGTTCATTGGGACACATTTTGAGCTAAAATGTTTGATGATGCCCCCTACCGTTCAAAGGTTACACCCGATATACCCAAGGTACCAGAGGGGTGGATACAACCCCCTAGAATATCGTCTGTAACTTTTCCGCCCTTTAATATTAACCCTCGGGCTACCAAGGGGGTGGTTGCCACCCCCCTAGGTTTTTCGCAAATCAAACGCGTTCCGTCTGGAATAAAATTTTGAAAACATTGGTAGCTGTAGAGGGTTCATTGGGACACATTTTGAGCTAAAAGTTTTGATGATGCCCCCTACCGTTCAAAAGTTACACCCGATATACCCAAGGTACCAGAGGGGGGTGGATACCACCCCCCCTAGAATATCGTCTGTAACTTTTCCGCCCCTTAATATTAAGAGACACAAATTATACCATTCTATAGAGGGAATGTGGGGCTACATTTCCATGCTCATTGAGTTGTCTTTTGACAACCGGAAGTGCTCAAAATAAATTAAAATATAAATAAAGGTGTTTTATTTTCATAAAATTGTCATGTTTTTTCTATTATAACTTATCCATAATTTATTTTTTAATATAAATAAACTATGCCATTCTGTAGAGGGCATTTAGGGCTATTTTCTGATACTAAATAATTTAAAATTTGATGACCGGAAGTGCTCAAAATAAATTAAAATGTATAAAAATGTTGGGGTTTTTTGCAACGCGAACCGATATGTGTGCGTAAACGTTTTTCAGCGGTTAAAACATGTTTTTTTGTTTTGATTTAACATAAAACAGACTTATTACTAGTTTTTATAGTTGAATATTGGACTTTATTATATGTAAACTACTTTTTATATATAAATCATGTATAAAACACACAGAATCTAATATATTCCCTATGCGTAAGCATACATTTTGTGGAATCGACGGGTACCCATGGTAAAAAATTCATAATTTCGAGGTGCCTTCATATTTTCTAAACCTAAATATACCATTTTGTGCAGACATGAATGCTGAATCAAATAGTGTATTACAAGTTATGATATCTCAAACGAAACCCAAAATCCAGGGGGGTGGTAACCACCCCCCCTTGGTAGTCAGTGTTACAAAAAACTTGGTAGCCTGAGGGTTAAGAGACACAAATTACACCATTCTATAAAGGGAATGTAGGGCTACATTTCCATGCTCATTGAGTTGGCTATTTTCTGATACCAAATAATTTGTCTTTTGATGACCGGAAGTGCTCAAAATAAATTAAAATGTGTGAAGATGTTGGGTTTTTTTACAACGCAAGCCTATATGTCTGCGTAAACGTTTTTCAGCGGCTAAAACATTTTTTTGGTTTTGATTGAACATAAAACAGACTTATTACTAGTTTTTATAGTTGAATATTGGACTTTATTATATGTAAACTACTTTTTATATATAAATCATGTATAAAACACACAGAATCTAATATATTCCTTATGCGTAAGTATACATTTTGTGGAATCGACGGGTACCCATGGTAAAAATTCATAATTTCGAGGTGCATTCATATTTTCTAAACCTAAATATACCATTTTGTGCAGACATGAATGCTGAATCAAATAGTGTATTACAAGTTATGATATCTCAAACCAAACCCAAAATCCAGAGGTGGTAACCACCCCTTTGGTAGTCAGTGTTACAAAAAAGCTTGGTAGCCTGAGGGTTAAGTCTACGACTGAACCCCAACCTGACCCGCAGACGTCACCTTGACCGTCTACTCTACCACATCGACGCAGCGTGGTCCGTACAAAGACCATCCATGTCGTCTCTCAGCTGTCGACGGAATCCGTTGGTTGGCCTCGCCTCTGTGGGTGCGTGCGTGTGTGTGTGTGTGTGTGTGTGTGTGTGTGTGTGTGTGTGCGTGTGCGTGTGTGGGTGCGTGCGTATGTGTGTGTGTGTGTTCGTGCATGCCAAAGGTGAGACTTCCAGCTGTTTGGTAACCAATGTAGGCTAATAGTAATAATATTATTCATATAGGCCTATGGTCGTCTGGATTGACCCTTAAAATCTGAGATGATTTCTTTGCGATGTTTCATATAAATTCTCGTAATGTAGCCTATAATGAAGATTTGATTAAAGAAATTAATGGTAATAAAATTGAATTAACAGAATTTAATACTTGATTTTTATTCAGGTCATAGAATTTAAAAATTTCAGACAAATGAATGACGGGAATAAATCGTCTCTTATGTTTTGGAAGTTATCGTAAAACTAACAAAGAATGAAATTAATTTTACGGTAACCAATCACCAGGATCGGCAGCCATCGAAATGCTATGCTGATTTCACTCTAATTATACTATTCGACACAATCGGGGAATTTAGACTTCGGGGTCAAATTAGTCTTTAATTCGGAATCCATTAACAATCGATTACTTGAAATCGTTTCCATGTCTAGATGTCACTTCATTTAGTATTCTCTTGAAGGTGATGGATTTCAAGGACTTCGTGGTCTTGGTGTAGTTCGTCGACCAACTGGCTTTGATTCTTTAGATGGTTCGGGTGTTGGTCTACGAAGTGGTTTCGGAGTTGATCGATTAAATGAAGCTCCATTTGGCTTAACTGCTGGAATGACTTCTTCTTCTTGGATCACCGGGCCATTTTTACCAGCAGTACCAGCAGCAAAAAGAGTTGGGAGAGGGTTGAGGACTGCGACACAGAACGCCAGGAGTATCAAGTGCTTCATTGTTCTTTCAGTGAATCTGGAAATTGGAAAGAGAACTTAACAGAGTAAATGATAAGCCAAACAAAGAACAGAAATTACTCGGTACAAGACGTGTTTCATAATTTATAACGTTCACTATAATCTATCGTTGGTTCCTAAAGTGAAGTCTCTCGAAGCTTTCTTGACGGAGCAAGACGCTCTGATGATTTGGCGCCGGACATTTTTTGACGTCTATTCAGAGGGAATTTAGTGGTTTAACAGTCTTAGTCTTTCTTATGAACCCTAAGCAATCTTCGTTGCAAACGTCAACTCCGCACAAATCAACGCCTGACATCTCAGTTGATTTCTTAAATTCGCATACTGCATAGACATAATTATTATACACATTTCTCTGTCAGGTTAGTTAACGTGCTACGTAGCGGGCAGAGGTAGAGAGAAATTAATGCCAATTTCTATGCCAATTTGAATTGTTCAATGCCGCAAATGTGCTCTTATAATTATGTATAGCTTTCCACATGATCTAACGTGATCTTGCTGCGTCTTGTAAGAACGTGATCTAAAATTCTTCTGCAGCAAAACAAATCTTAATAGTTTAAGCAACGCCGAAGAAGTGCGTTATAATGAATTCGTTAGCGTGGATTAGTATACGCCTATTCAGTTCAATTCAATTTATTTCAAGAATTGACGACATAAAACAACCTTTGTGAGCTCTGTAGCTCTACTCGTAGTTCTCACCATTTCCGCTCCCTTCGTTCGACTGAGCAAAGTCTGCTCTCAGTCCATTTTGCTCGTACTTTTACTATGCAGAACCGTGCTTCCTCGGTGGTAGGACCTTCAACCTGGAATGGCCTTCCTCTGACCCTCCGCTCTCTTTGTAAAAAATCCTTCTCTCATCTCAAAACAGTTTTTATTTGGCCGCGCTGAGGTTGGGAGCGCCTCTGAGTAGTCCCTTCGAAGAGACGCTATATAAATGCAAATAACGAGTGAATTAAGAATATAAGCAACTCCCTAAAACGACCAAATAATACCAAATTTATAAGTGCTTCATTCTCTTACAGTCCGCTTTCAAAGTTTTAATTCGGACGGGACAATCTTAAAGCAGCAACGTTGAAGAGAAATAAAGGAAAGTTTTTCCATTCGACTTACGTCAATCTGCTGTAGACTTCGCGTTGTATTGAGATTTCTTCTTCTCTGGTTTAAAGGTGGTATGACTTGAACTTTATAGCATTGCAGCACAGCGGGTGATTAAACAACACCGGCATTGTGATTTCCAGTTCAGTATGGCTGAGCTTTGGATTTATGTTTAGTTTATTCGATATTATCGGTTATTAATGCAAGTTATTCATGAGTCTACATTTTTGCGGTGCACTTTTGGTGGGTTCTATTGTTCAAAAAATCCAGACTGAGTAACTCCTACCGCTAGCCTATAGCGCTCGATGCACGCCATTATCGATATTCGCTCGTATGAGAATTTTGACGGGTGCACGAATGAAAGATATGAAAGCACGACGTGGCTCGACACTCGACAGAATGTACTTCACGAGAGTCAGCTATGTATTTGACAGGCTGTCTAAGTAATGCAGGGACGGATGCAGATGGGGCCAATACGGCCGTCCCCCCATTTAGAGATTTGCACAGAACGTGCCCCTCCCATTTTTATTCAAACCTTCAATCAATGCAGCGGGGAAAAGGTGAGAGAGACATTTTCGGGGAAACAATATTAAAAAAGGTCGTAGGATTTGTCGGTGAAAGACCAACGAAAATGTTTTTGACCCAAGACCAAAGTTTTTGCCTGCTTCAAAAATTTATGTATCCGCCCCTGAAGTAATGGAACATGGAATGTAGGAACAGAGGGTGCTGTTGTCCATATCATTTTCAAGGCTTGAATTGTAGTTATAATTCATGCAGATTTTTGTTCGGAAATAAGAAGCATAAAAAATAGATGTGGAGATTATTCTGCTAGGTGTAGCCTAACGCAACAGGATAGTTCTCTTGCTTTGCTGAACACATATACAACCTTACTCGCTCATCCTACGAATAGACTTCTGTTATTTCCTTCTCGTTGGCCTTCCTAAGAAACATTTATCTCATACACTGTGCGCAATGCTGCTCTTCCTCGATTCTCCCACAATCGTAAATTCGCGGCTGAACAGCGTCACTGGACCTCCCTGTCTACATGTAGGCCTATAATGCCCGTGCACAATAAAAATTTGTTATTTTGGTCCTTAGTTCTCCTGCCTCTTATCTCAGGATTGATCGCTTTGTGAGTCTTCTCAGAGGTTTTTACTGAGAGAAGTGAATGATAAATGGTCATATTTAACAGAATGCAATACAGAGGTGAGTGACGTTCTTGAAGTTTCGCGTGGTGGATGACCACGTGGGTTTGACGAGATGGTGTCACACAGAAAGTGAATGGATGATTGGATGACTGGATGATTGGATGAATGGATGGAGCAGTGGATAGATGGTTGGATGGATGAGTGTAAGATTGGACGGATGTGTAAATAGGTACTTGTATAAATGAATGGAAAGATGAGCGAGTGGTGGATAGATGTATGGATGACTGCATGAAGAGATAGACTGGTGGTTGAGTAGATGCTTGAATGGATCTGCAAACCATGGTGGTGCTTTGGCATTTTCATTGTCTTGCAACCAATAGTAGATTAATTTTGTGCGAATTGTATTATGTTTTTGGGTGACATATGCACGGAAGGTGATTTTTAAGCAACAGATTCTTTAACCTCTAAATGTATCCCTGCAAAGTCGTGTTGATTTAAACCCTTTCAATTC
Organism: Lumbricus terrestris; assembly: GCA_949752735.1. NCBI lineage: Eukaryota > Metazoa > Annelida > Clitellata > Crassiclitellata > Lumbricidae > Lumbricus > Lumbricus terrestris. Next base: position 47,086,855 of record OX457046.1, on the reverse strand, counting down.
ACTGCATACGAAACACAGTGAAACTCTTGATAACTTAGCGAATCCTCGCAACAGAACTGTTCGAAAAATCACAGTCATGCTTCATGCTAATGCTGTATCTCGAGTGATTCGTTTCATGGTCAGTGAAATGCACAACGCAATAACAGTGTTTTTCGTTATTAGCACTGCACTGTGTAGGCTACTCAATGCACAACACAATACCATTTGACGTTATCTCTGTCGTGATAAAAATTGGTTATCCAGCTAAAAAGTTAAGCTACTGTTTCTTGTGAAATTTGACCCATCTGCCTTTTCTTTTGTGCCCAGATAGACGACTAAGTTGAAAGACATACATTCCTAAACCTTTACAACCTATGCCCCACTTGTGGCACGCCGGCCTATGATGACTGGCAGGAAGGACCATGGAATCATTGAAAAGTATTTATGACTGGTTTGCTAGTGTAAAATTAAATGTTATCTCTCAGGTTTCTCTGTATCTCCATAGCTTCAGTGACCAGTCCAGAGCAAGGTTAATTAGCCTGACGACTGCAGACGGACGCAGCTCAGGAGCTCGAAGTGGACTGAGGCAGGGTAGCCAGAGTCGGCTGACGGTCAAAGTCCACTTTCTGCACAGCACATTTCTGCCAGTCAGAGGAAAAAAATTTGAGTCCATCCCACTGTAGGGTTGCAGGATCAAACAAGGGAAGAGCGTGCCTGATCTTCTCAATAGGTTTGGTATAATGGCAACCGGTATAATTGTGACCTTATGTCTTTAGCATTTCTACCTGCAGCAAGACAGCTACTTGAAAAAACCGGTATGAAGTTGAATATAATATCTTGCAGGAGTGTGGCGTGAATTGTGAAGAACAGCATTTTTAGAAGAAAAGTAGGCTAGGCCAATTTTGTCTTTGGGAAAGTCATCCAAATCATGTTTGTCTGCAGTGTAAGCTTACTGTACCAGTTGCGGTTTGTAAATTATTAATGTTGAACGTCATTTCATCGAGATACATGAGAATTCTAGTGAGAAATATTGACCTGGGTCAGATATCAGTACTAATTGTTTATTAGACAGAGAAAGCACCTTTTAGGCAGAACAGTATTTCTTCAGAAAAAGGGATGAATTATTGAAAATGATTGTCAAACATATTCGAGTTATGTCTGAAATCGTCGTGAAAAAACTTATTTTGATGGCGAGTAGCCCTAAAGGTTTGTCAAGTTTTTTAAAGGTTCAGGTTATCCCAAAGTTGAAGCAGTAATAACGATCGAGTGACATTGCCTTTGCACTCAACCTGACCATGAGGCTTAGCACTTGACGGACTTAAGAAAGAATCATATTTTTTAGGTAGCCATAAACTAACTCTGTGATGCCACCAAAGCTGCAAAGTTACTCTATGTAAGTGCATGTTCAAATTAGAACAGGTCACAATGCCTCTTGTCTGATATAGGTGGTGGCACGCGGATGGTACGCGAGATATTTTGTGGCACACTATACATGTAGGCTATGCAGAAAAAGATTGTCCACCACTGAGTCCTATGCAGTTGACTTATTGCTGTTTAAAGGCAGCGCCATTGCAATGATGATAAGTATCGCCATCATTTTATCCAGGCTGAAGACTGGCAATGTCAGAGTAGGCAATAAACAGTGGCGGAGTTAATGCAGCTGGAGCGGCGAGGGCCATACTGTACAGGGTGGTCCAGCATAAATGAACCAACTTTGAATGCATATAACTCCGCCAATTTTTGGAATTGTCTGTGGGAATTGTCTTAGCTTCCACTGCAGCAGCAGTGGAAGCTAAGCATCATAGGCTGCATAAAGAAAATGTTATAGTAATGCTAATTATATTTGTTCTAATCTTAAACCACTCTTTTTATCAGCACTGAAATTAAAGAATAATATTTACTAAGACAAGGCGACATTATTGATATGGTACCAGTATAATGTTTAAACTCAATAAGAATTTGATATTATTAGAAATTTATTTTTTGAAGTCTTAGATCACTTTTACCAGCACTGAAAAAGACGAATTTTATTAAGATGTCAGATCAAAATGCTTTCATTTCAATGTGGAAATTAAACAAATTCGGGTTCGGAAGGAGACACATCCCCTCCCCAAACCCTCGCCCTTTCGGCGCCTCGAGGTGGCCAAGTTATGTCTTAGCCCCCCCCTCAACAACTGTAGGTTCAGGTAGCACAAGTTCAATCGAGCAACATATTATCACTCTTATCAGAAAGCGTTGTCTTTGCCAGACTCTTTCTAACGATAGATGGAAACTTCTTGAGGATGGCATCAACTCGATCTGGAGCGAATCTTGTAACTTCGTCATTTGGTATGAAGGCGACTGGAAAGGCAACCTGGAGGCGGGCTAAAGTCTCGTCGGAAAGTGGTATTCTCCACAAGAGAGCCAACGGAGAAAGATTGAGTTCCACAACCTCTGAGAAAATGGAAAACCACATGTCGATTTTCGTCTGAGCATCTTTGGGTTTCTGAGATTCATCCATCGCCTCGTATCGGCGAAAAACCTTTTTGTAACTCTCCCATCCAAAATCACGTGCTAGTTGAGCATAGATGAGAAGTGCGTAACTCACAGAAGTGTCCCATTTTCCATTTTCATCATTCAAAAACTTTTCAGCGTCTTTCATGTGTAACACACTAAGCTTGGGGTGGATCCAGGGCCTGATATGGCATATCGTGTCCATGGCGCAGAGTGTGAATATATTCGCCGTAACTTCATAGTGTGCCGCATCAAAAGTCCATACGCTTCGTTGCATATTGTGTCCAATTTCATGAAACGAACCCCAGTTTCCATCTCTCAGAAGTTGGGTTCCGTTGAGAATAAAATAATTTGCTTTGGGGTCGGCGACATCCAGATGAGTGACAATTGGATATCCTGCGTGCATGTATCCTACGCTTGGCTGCTCATCTGTCACAAACCATTCTCGACGGAACTTGGACGCATCAGTTCCTCGAAGATCATGAGACAAACGAACAACTGAATCCCAAAACTTCATCACTGAAGTCAATGCATCAAAGTCCAATTTCCTCACACTTGAAGACGGCAAAGTGAGTGTTATTAATTTTCCTTCAATGTCAGCCCACAGTCCAGGAGACAGGCGACTGCCTTCCCATTGCTTCCTTCCCTCTTCTCCATCTGTAAGTCTGAAGCTGGGAGAATCTACGACATTTTCCAGCCTCACACTAATGGTACTGTATGACATTTTCGGGCTAATTAGATAAATGAGACCCCCAAATGGCGTCGACGATTCAAACGTTTTATTTACTAGCTTGACTTTCTTGTTCACTTTTCGCCATCTTCTCCAGTTATTATTACCGAGGTCGTCTGTGTGACATCCGATCATCAACTCCCAGTCATGTCCCTCATTTCCGGAAAGTACCTCTACCCTGAGGGTCTGACCAGCTGGCAAATAGCAGCCAGTCGAATGGAAGTCCTGAAGGCCTGAATGGATTTCGACGGTGTCAGTCTTCACTTTGGGCTCAGTCGAGAAATCACCCGGGAACAAATTGACTCCTGGTGCTTTTATGCTTGGTGGCTGTCGTAACTCATAGAAGAAGAGCCATACATCCAAAATGACTTTATCTCTTTTATTTGAGACTGGCGCTTTTGGACTTGGAATAATCCTCTTTTTAATCTCTTTTGTGCAGCCGTCCATAATCTGTCTAACGGTGCTGCTAAGAGGAATTATTACTTCTGCCGGTAAATACTTCAGTCTTTTCAGCATGTTTGCCTTCTCTACTATTTTGTCGATGTCTGTTCCAACGTATTCCAAAACTCTCAACAGATGAGCATCCGCGGCTTTGTTGTCCTGTACGGATACCCCTTTATCAGGTACAGATAGATAGTCATCAGTAAAATAAATGCCAGCTTTGCCTAGCAGACTCATATAGGATACGTCTGAAAGAGTTTTTCCTTTATTTAGCTGTAGCCAACTCCACGGAGTCAAGCAATGAAGCATTGCTCCTCCATTGCGAACATATTCAGTTATATTCTCAACCGGTATTTTACTAAAATCACCATCAAAAACAACTATTTTGGATGACAAGAGCCTCTCTTTAGTAACGCTCTCTCTGGCGTTGATAATGCTGTTTTTATTATCATATTTTCCTTTTGTTAACCACTGCTTCAGATTTGTGTGGAACTTTGACATAGTATCTTCAGTGGAGTTGTCTGTTTTCAAGAACTTGGAAGCATAGCCATTATGTGAAATTGCAACAATTCGTCCTTCTCCGAATTCTGCTGCAGCAACCAGCACGTCTTCCTCATTGCTTCCAGTTAGAATTGGTTCCGCATGTTTTCCATAGACGACGATTCTTCCTGGAGTTCCTGCTTTAGGGAGAGCGCTGATGCCTTGCAGGATATCTTTTCTCCATTTCATGGCTTCCCGTTTTGATCCAATGTTGTCGACCTCAGCTCCAATTCCTTCTGTTTCATAAACGCAACAGAGAATCTCATTAGTGCAAATTGTTTATCAAATTGACTAGCAGACAGCAAGACATGTCTCAAATTTCGAAGAACACTGTTCCGTCATTCATGACTAACGTCATTCTAGAATTATTTTTTCTAGTCTCATCGCTCCCGATCTCTTGCACGACCATAAAGGACAGTTTGAGATGTGCATAGAAAGAGTCAGATATGAGCATTGAGGACTGACTGCAAGCAATTAAGTGTCTTCTGGATTGCCTGCAGTCAGTTCTCATTGCTGCTGCGAGACTGCTGTGCATCCGGAGGAAATATGAATCATGTGACACCTCCTCAGTGGCCGAGTGGGTTAGTAGCCCGCTCGCCACGCCGGCGGCCCGGGTTCGATTCCCGGTCGGTCGGTTTATCAGAGATTAATTTCTCGGATCTTTACTGCAGGTGGCTCGGTCGCAATATAAACGTGGAGTAGCGGTGGTGAAGGATCTCACCCTCAGGGTCGAGGCCATAAGACAGCCGCTATATAAATATGCGATTACATTTACATTTACATTTTACATTTACACTGGCTGCCTGTTCCCCACAGGACTGAATTATTTGAGATTGGTCTACTTGTTTACAAATCCAGCCACGGAGCCGCGTCTGATTATTATGCGTGATTAGTGTTTCGGGATGCACTCATCCGCTTCCGGGTAGCGACTTATAGGTCGCTCGACGGATGAAAACCCGATTCGGTGACCGCTTTCTCAGGGGCATCTATTTCACATACAAAACACACACAACAAAGCCAACACACATAATTATGAATGGTATTAAAATTACACCGTGGTTCAAAAAAAAGTAAGCCAAATTGTTTTGCATATATCTCAAATACCTGATGACATATCACGCTAATATTTTACAAATATTTAGAGAATTGGACCACGAATTTGATTCCAAAATTTCATGAGATAAAGTTGAACGGATAAAAAGATATGAATCTTTCAACTTCATATGCCGAAATTTCAGTTTACAAGCAATTTTCTGTTCGATTCAATGTAAGCCAAACTGTTTTTCTTACAGCTAGCTCTAATGTTTGATGATTAATCATATTGAAATTTTCTCAATATTTAGATAATTGAACCAAGAATAGGATTCCAAAATATCATTTCATAAATTTGAACGGATAGAAAAATATGGATATTTCAACATCATCTCCCGAAATATCAGTTTTCAGCAAGTCTGTTATGGTATTCGCTGCGGTTTCGGCGCTTGGTCGTTCCCATTAAGTTTAGTCTTCATTGATCCTGTAGTAAAAATTAATGGAACCTATTATCGCGACGTTATGCTGTCACGGCATCTTCTACATGTAATCAGAAATCCTGCCCCAGACTGCCCCAGCCCACAGAGCCAAGGAAGCCATCGAAATGCTGACAAGAGAGACGCCATGCAGACTTAATTTCTCCCACATAATGGCCTCCGAACAGCCCAAATTTTAATCCTGTCGACTATCAACTGTGGATCGTGATGCAAGACCGAGTCTACCAGACAACAATTCATGATATGAACGATCTGAAGCAACGCTTGTTTAAAGTCTGGGATCGCCCGGACCATAGGATAATCGACGATGCTGTTGCTCAATGGCGCCAGCGCCTCCAGGCTTGCGTGCAAGCAGCAGGAGGAGGACAGTTTGAGCATCTTATTTAATTCAATAATCAAACCATACTGTTGGAATAATATTGGTGGTTCAATTCTCTACATATCTGGAAAATATTAGACTGATTAATCATCAGGCATTAGAGGTATAAGAAAAACAGTTTGACTTACATTTCATCGAATCTAACAGAAAATTTGCTTGTAAACTGATATTTCCGCATATGAAGTTGAAAGATACATATCTCTTTATCCGTTCAACTTTATCTCTTGAAATTTTGGAATAATATTTTTGGTCCAATTCTCTAAATATTTGGAAAATTTTAGCGTGATATGTCATCAGGTATAAGAGATAAATGTAAAACAATTTGGCTTACTTTTTTTGAACCACGGTGTATAATCTCTAAGCTCGGAACGTCATGGGTCATGTGACTGGTTACAGCAAAACCTTTCACTTGATTTTAGCTGGCGATCTTAAGTTGATTTTACCAAGATATGTGAAGCATCGAAGTAATCTGACCATAATCAGAAGAATAAATAATATTATTGTGCTGTTGTATTTTGTCCAATGAGCACTACTATGGACCAATAAGATGCTTGATTGTTTATTGACTTACCATGGTTGATCACCAGAAGGCAGAACACGAGCTTCAGGAATGTCTTCATCTGAAATATCGAGTCATTAAACAATCATCAGATTTTATTTTCATAATGGACCATTATGACGTATGTATACAAGCCTATGCTTTATATCTTTGTTTAACTTTTGGGCAATCCTCCGAAGTCCGGTCCCAAATTATTTCACAGCACTTGTCTTACCGTCACTTTACAAACCGTTCACGGTTCACATCGACTACTAAATATTGTAATTGGCGCACAGCATTTGCAGATAACTGCCGAAAACGTTTATTGCACTAAAAATCAGAAAAATCATCCCGCTTCCTGTTTTGGTCTGAAGATTTTCATCCGTCATCCCACTTCGTGGTTTGTTATATATTTTTTATCGAAAGCAAAATAAGAGCCTCGAAGCCATTTCTCCATTGTAACTTCAGCGGCGATTAGTATTTTATTTTAGTCACAGATGAAAATATTGATAACAAACCACGAAGTGGGATGACGGATGAAAATCTTCAGACCAAAACAAGAAGCGGGATGTATGTACTCAGAATGTACTGGTAACCAAAATGGCCTCAATAATGACGTCATTCTATATGAGGGTGAGTAAGTAAGCATTGGAGAAGCATATCTATGTGATAAGCCATGGGAAATAATTTGGGACCGGACTTCGGAGGATTGCCAAATTTTGCATTTGCTCAGAGGCGTTCCAGACTACAGCGCGGATTCTGCATCGGAGTTTCACGCCGAAGCGCACGATGAACTGCAATTGAAGGAATTGCTCAGGGTCGCTACGCAGCGACTTGTGGTGAACTCAAACCTGGAACCCTCCGGTGTAAAGGTTTCGAATTACCTTCAGTTTCAGATTACCCACCTGCACACTAGATTTGCATCATTCATCGCCTTTATTGCGCCAAAAAATCAGAAAAAATGATCCCTATTCTTGCTTTGTTCTGAAGATTTTCATCCGTCTTCCCACTTCGTGGTTTATTATCAATATTTTCATCTGTAACTAAAATACTAATCGCCGTTAAAGTCACATGAAGAAACGGCTTCGAGGCTATTATTATTTTTTGGATTAAAATATTGATAACAAACCATGAAGTGGGACGACGGATGACAATCTTCAGAGCAAAACAAGAAGCGGAATCATTTTTTATATTTTAGCGCAATAAAGGCGATGTAGGCTACGATTCAAATCTAGTGTGCAGGGGGTAATTTGAAACCTTTACACCGGCTCCAATGCCCCGAACCTACCACTACACCACCGCGCATAGCATTAGTCACTCACATCAAATGAATGATCTGTGTTACCCGGAAAACAGAGCCTCTGGGACCGGCCTCTGGTTGAAAAAGATAAGGAGGAAATCCCGGCAAGTGCCGTCGGTTTAGTCGACCGAGCCAGGCTGGACGCGTCGGGCAGTCCCCATTCAGCTGACTGGCTGTCCGCGCTTCCAATCGCCGCGTGTGGCCTTGTCCTGGATAATGAGGCGGTCCGGATGGCGGTGGGCTTGAGGTTGGGCTTGGACTTGTGTGGTCCTCACACATGCCATTGTGGCGAGGGAGTTGGCCCCGAGGGCCATCATGGCTTCGTCTTTTGGAGAGCCGCGGGTCGCTCCTTTCGTCACCACGCCATAAATGACATCATTTGGCGCGCCCTCCTCAGAGCTGACATCCCAGGCGCCAAGGAACCGGTGGGTCTCTTTAGATCCGATGGAAAAAGGCCGGACTGGGCAACTCTCATACCTTGGTCAGGTGGGAAGTACTTGGCGTGGGATGCCACCATTGTTCACACTTGTGCCGCCTCGTACATAACCCACCCGAACGGTTTGGTCGGGCCTGCATCAGTGCAGGCGGCCATCCGCAAAGAACAGAAATACGGAGAGTTGCCCGCTTCCTACATCTTTCAGTCGGTGGCCATAGAGACATTGGGTCCGCTCAATCCTTCAGCCTCAGACTACGTAAATGAAATTGGCAGCCGCATCTCTTCTATCACTGGCGACAGACGTGAAGACTTCTTTCTTTTTCAACGTCCGTCCATTTGCATTCAACGCTACAACCTGGTTGCTTTCAAAGGTACTCTTGCCTCATACCCTGAAGACGAGGCCTGACCCACCAGACATACATTCTTGAAATAATAATAGTTCCCAAGTCCTTGGGGGAATGAAGTACCTCAGGGCAATAAATAAATAATATAATAATAATAGTAGTAGTAGTAGTAGTAGTAGTAGTAGTAGTAGTAGTAGTAGTAGTAGTAGTAGTAGTAGTAGTAGTAGTAGTAGTAGTAATAATAATAATAATAATAATAATAATAATAATAATAATAATAATAATAATAATAATAATAATAACCAACGCCTCTCAATTTGTACGCAACGATTTAATGCAGTGGCATTTCGAGGCACGTTCCCACAGTTGTCCTGTGATGAAGGTCGCTAACTCATGAACAAAGAACTTTTTATGCTTTTTCTTGTAAAACATGTTTCGTTTAATAAATGATTGTTATAATAATAATAATAATAATAATAATAATAATAATAATAATAATAATAATCATAATAATAATAATAATAATAATAATAACAATAATAATAATAATAATAATAATAATGCCGAAATAGCAGCTGCTAGGAAAAAGGTAAAATACGCGGAACTCCAGACAAGATACAGTTTTACTCCGGTTGCGATAGAAACGCTTGGACCTATGGACCAGGAGGGCCTGGCCTTCATCACAGAACTCGGTCGACGATTGTCACGCGTATCCGAAGACCCTCAAGAAACCTTCTTCCTTTTCCAGAAGATATCAGCCACAGTTCAGCGATTCAACGCCATCGCATGCCTCGGCTCGACGAGGCAGTAGTACACTGTTTTTTGAGAAATATAATGATGATGTTGATGATGATGATGATAATAATAATAATAATAATAATAATAATAATAATAATAATAATAATAATAATAATAATAATAATAATAATAATAATAATAATAATAATAATAAAAATAATAATAATAATAATGATAATAATAATAATAATAATAATAATAATAATAATAATAATAATAATAATAATAATAATAATGACACCTTCATTCCATTCTCTTACAGACCGTAATCGAAATTTTTATTCGAACGGAATAATCTTAAAGCAGCACCGTTGATGAGAAATAGGAAGGAAGTTCTTCCATTCGACTTACGTCAATCCACTGTAGACTTTATAATATTCTATTGAGATTTCTTCTTCTCTGGTTTGAAGTTGGTCTGCCTGTCTTGGATTTATAGGCACAACATCACAGCATGTGATTAAACAACATCTGCATCGTGATCTCCAGAGTGAACTTCGGTTCAGTATCATGGTCGAGCGTTGGATTTATGTTTTGTTGATTCGATATTATCGGTTATTAATGCAAGTTATTTATGAGTCTACATTTTACGGTGCATTTTTGATTGGTTCAATTACACAAAAAGAAATGGACTCAGTAACTCCCATAGGTTTAACGCTCGTCCATCCATTGTCTGTAATAAATTATAATATTGTCTCGTATGCGAATTTTTGCAGGTGCACGAATGAAAGATTTCAAAGCCCGACGTGACTCAGCAAATGCACTTCATTAGGTACAAAGCAGGTTGCCTGCGTAATGGACCAATGAATGAAGAAACCGCGAGGGCTTTTTACAATCCATTCCAAGGCTCAGATTGTGGTTTCAATAATTATTCATGCAGATTTTTGTTCGAATGTCAAAACGTATGTGGAGATTGATCTGCTAGATGTCAAACCAGATATTTCGTTTGCCTTTACTGAACGCATTGCCAAGCGTCCTCGCTTACCCAGCTTCCTGCTAAGGCGTCTCAGGACTATTCGATGTCCTGCATCATCTTTGACATTCTCCTCAATCGCTAACGTAATTATTGTGGGATAGACTATACTATAATTTGCTTCTCGCTTGTCGGCCGTCGGCCTTCCTATGATTCTACTCTCTCTTCTACGGTCTGTGTTCAGTGCTGTGGCTGGATTGTCCTCCACGATTCTCCCACCTCTCTACGTCCATGGACGAACAACGCCTCTGAATCCCCCTCTTCATCCATGCACAATTCAAAGTAAGTTCTTATTATTATTCCTGAAGTCTCAATTGGGTCTTGTGTCTTGACGAATCCTAAGCTTTTCCAAAGGTACATAGGCGGAGACTTGGTCCTGAATTTGCGGGGGTCGAGGGGCCGATGGACGATCGCCGGAGCGTGAGGCGCCGAGCAGGGGAAGGGGTTTGGGAAGAGCGATGTGCCCCTCCCAACTTCATTTAAAAAACATTATTATCAGACTCGCTGATAATACCCAAGCCTTTATCTTTGACACAACAGCGGACGTTTTAATGGAGTGTACGTTTTTCGTTAAAACAGGATATGCAGAATGTTCCTGTGTTTGGCCTGCCGTCGTCATTGTGATTGAGTTGATTTCAGCCAAAATTTTCATCTTGTGTTGCTGTCCATCTAATTCAATATACAATCCAAACTTTAAGAGATTCTAAAGCTGTGTGGGATGGTGTGACACGTGGCAACATCCGGGTAGCCTACTATAAGTCGTATCCGTTACTGAGGCCTCTCATGAGAGAGCGATCAGTTTTATCAAGTACAAATCAAAGTCAGTTTCAGAGATGACTACCAAGAAGTCATTGAGGTGTTGATGGTTGTCCATGGAAGTCGGTCCTCAATTAGAAACTGGAGAGCCCAATTCTGCCACCTAGAAATTTTGCTGAGGACACTTGAGGAATAGTAATGCTATTTATAACTACTTCACTATTGTTATTGGGGGTGGATTTTCTTTTTCAACGAAATATGATGCAATTCGATTTTTTGCGTTAAGTGTTAATTTATTGCTTATAAACCAGTCGCTTGCAGACCTAAGTTCATTATTTACCAGTTGTATTAAGCAGTCTCCTACCATCTTCGTAACGAGGGTATAGGCCATACCCTCATATCAAAGATGGTAGGGGCAGGACAGTAGACTAGACCTTATAGTTACTGGTTTTGTTTTCCTATTCTAGTTAATGTTCTTGAATTTATTTTACATTGTGGCTACGTCTACGCCAGGTGTCTATTTACACGTATAAATGAAAGTCTATTGGCATGCTATTCTCATTGCATGATACATGGGCGACCTAAAAAGTGGAATCCTGGTCTCTTCTGTTTTATTTATACCTTGCTTTTTACTGTGATTATTGCCAAATGCCGATTATCTGAATTGGGGAACAATTAATTAATTGAATTACATTTCCAGGAAGGGGCAATCGTCTTTTTAAATTCAGATGCGGGTGATACTGGCTGATTATGATTATGCCCATCAAGCAGCTCTTTGAGGCTCAGTTTATATAATTATAGCCCTCCCCAAAAAAACAAAATTGCGAAGTCAACTGCCATTAGTTTTTTGTTTTGTTTTTCAAAATGCATGTTTTTAAAGCTAGACTGTTAAATAGGTACACAGACCATAAGTTGTAGAATGATCTACGATTGACAAAACGACTCAGGTAATACGTCACTACATGTATTTAAGATTCATATGTAGCTCTGCACTTCCGATGGAAGTTTTGCCTTCTCTGATGATTTATGTAGCCCAAGTTCAATAAGACAACGGACGTTTTCTGACGACTGATGGAAACTTGCTGAGAATATTCTTAACTCGATCTGGAACGAATCTTGTGGTTTCGTCATCTGGTAGAAAGCCGACTGGAAGATTCTTCTTGAGGCGAGCTAAAGCCTCATCGGAAAGTGGTATTCTCCATAAGAGAGCCAATGGAGAAAGATTGTATCCAACAACCTCTGAGTAAACGAAAAACCACATGTCGATTTTCGTCTGAGTATCTTTTGGTTTCTGAGATTCATTCATCGCCTCATATCGGCGAAAAACCTTTTTGTAACTCTCCCATCCAAAATCTCGCGCTAGTTGAGCATAGATGAGAATTGTGTAACTCACAGAAGTGTCCCATTTCACATTTTCATCCTTCAAAAACCTTTCAGCGTCTTTCATGTGACCTTCACTAAGCTTGGGGTGGATCCAGGGCTTAATATGGCATATCGTGTCCATGGCGCAGAGTGTGAATATATTCGCCGTAACTTCATAGTGTGCATCATCAAAAGTCCATACGCTTCGTTGCATATTGTGTCCAATTTCGTGAAACGGACCCCAGTTTCCATCTCTCAGAAGTTCGGTACCGTTGAAAAGAAAGTAACTTACTCTGGGGTCTGCCATATCAATACCCATGACGATTGGATAACCTGAATGCATGCTGCCTGCTCCTGGCTGCTCATCTGTTACAAACCATTGTCGACGAAACTTAGACACGTCAGTTCCTCGAAGATCATGAGACAAACGAACAACTGAATCCCAAATCTTGATCACTGAAGTCAATGCATCAAAATCCAATTTCCTCACACTTGAAGACGGCAAAGTGATTGTAATTGATTCACCGGCAATGTCAGCCCACAGTCCAGGAGACAGGCGACTGCTTTCCCATTCCTTCCTTCCTTTTTCACCATCTGTAAGTCTGAATATGGGAGAATCCACGACATTTTCCAGCCTCACACTAATGGTACGGTTTGGCTTTTCCGGGCTGATCAGATAAATGAGGCCTCCAAATGGCGTCGATAAATCAAACGTTTTATTTACGAGCAAGACCTTAGTGTGCACTTTTCGCCATCTTCTCCAACCATCATCATCCCAGAGTTCGTCTGTGTGACATCCGATCATCAGCTCCCAGTCATGTCCCTCATTTCCGGAAAGCACTTCTACTTTAAGAGTCTGACCAGCTGGCAAGTAGCAGCCAGTCGAATGGAAGTCCTGAAGGTTTGAATAAAACTCGAGGGTGTGAGACTTCAAGGGAGGCGCAGTCGAAAAGTCACCCGGGAATAAATTGACTCCTGGTGCTTTTATGTTTGGTGGTTGTCGTAACTCATAGCACAAGAGCCATACATCCAAAATGGCTTTATCTCTTTTATTTGAGACTGGCTTTCTTGGACTTGGAATAATTCTTTTTTTAATCTCTTTTGTGCAGCCGTCCATTATCTCTTTAACGGTGCTGCTAAGGGGAATTATTTCTTCTGCCGGTAAATACTTCAGTCTTTTGAACATGTTTGCCTTCTCTACTATTTTGTCGATGTCTGTTCCAACGTATTCCAGAACTTTCAACAGATGAGCATCTGCGGCTTTGTTGTCCTGTACGGATATCCCTTCATTAGGAGCAGATAGGTATTCATCAGTGTAATAAATGCCAACTTCGCCTAGCAGACTCATATAGGATACATCGGAAAGAGTTTTTCCTTTATTTAGCTGTAGCCAACCCCACGGAGTCAAGCAGTGAAGCAATGCTCCTCCGTTGCGAACATATTCGGTTATGTTCTTAACCGGTATTTTACTAAAATCACCAGAAAAAACAACTATTTTGGATGACATGAGCCTCTCTTCAGTGACACTGTCTCTTGCTTTGATAATGCTGTTCTTTCCCTCATATTTTCCTCTTGATAACCACTGTTTCAGATTTGTGTGGAACTTTGTTATGACATCTACAGTGGAATTTTCAGTTTCTATAAACCTGGTAGCATAGCCATCTTGTGAAATGGCGACGATTCGACCTTCTCCAAATTCTGCCGCAGCAATCAGCACATCTTCCTCATTCCTTCCAGTTAGAATTGGTTCAGCGTGTTTTCCATAGACGACAATTCTTCCTAGAACTCCATATTTAGGCAGGACATGGATGCCTTTCAAGATTTCTTTTCTCCACTTCATGACATCTGGTTTTGGTCCAATGTTGGTGAATTCAGCTCCAATTTCTTCTGTTTAATAAACGGGAAAAAAGAATCTCATTAGTGCAAATTCTTTAGCAAATTGACTAGCAGACAGCAAGACACGTCTCAAATTTCGAATAACACTGTTCCGTCATTCATGACTAACGTCATTCTATAATCATTTTTTCTAGTTTCATGGCTCCCGATCTCTTGCACGACTAAAAAGGACAGTTTGAGATGTGCATAGAAAGAGCCAGATATGAGCATTGAGCACTGACTGCAGGCAATTCAGTGTCTTCTGGATTGCCTGCAGTCAGTCCTCAATGCTGCTGCGATATTGCTGTGCAACCGGTGGAAATATGATCACGTGACGCCGTTGCTTCGCGATGTTCTACACTGGCTGCCTGTTCTTCAAAGGATTGAATTTAAGATCGGTCTACTTGTTTACAAATCCATCCACGGAGCCGCGCATGCTTATATGCGTGATAGAGATCCTCGGTGGCCGAGTGGGTTGGTAGCCCGCTCGCCGCGCCGGCGGCCTGGGTTCGATTCCCGGTCGGTCAGAGATTAATTTCTCGGATCTTTACTGCGGGTGGCTCGGTCGCAATATAAACGTGGAGTAGCGGTGGTGAAGGATATCACCCTCAGGGTCGAAGCCATAACACAGCCGCTATATAAATTTGCGATTACATTTACATTTACATTTGATTACTGTATCGGGACGCACTTCTCCGCTTCGGTTTGGGTCCATTGTTCCGAGGATCCACTATTTCGAAGGTCCACTATTCCGAACCATAGCCCTAAACGCTAAACCTAAACCTAACTATAACCCTAACTCTAGCTCACCCCAACCCTAACCATAACCCTAAACCTAAGACTAACCCACCCCAACCCTAACCATAACCTTAAACATAACCCTAACCCACCCCAACCATAACCCTAACCCTCCCCAACCCTAAGCCTAACCATAACCCTAAACCTAATCCTAACAAACCCAACCCTAACCCACTCTAACCCAACTTTAACCATAACCCACTGTAGCCCTAACCACCAAGGATAACGAACACAATATAGCGGATATTCGGAATAGTGGACCATCGGAATAGTGGACCCTCGGAATAGCGGGCCGTTACCTCCGCTTCTGTCTAGCGACTTATAGATCGCTCGACAAAGCGATCTTCGCGTAAGGCGGGTGAAAACCCGATTCGGTGACGGCGCTTTCTCAGGGGCCGTCCCAGATGCTGGAACATGAAACAGTCTTGCTCCTGCCCTGCGAGCGGCTGACTCAGTTGACTCCTTCAAATCTGGACTCAAGACAGCTGCTATGTGGGTGGCAGATGACCGTGCCCAGACGGAGGCCCGCAGCTATTCGAACCGCCTCGTCATCCAACCTGAGCCCGCAAGTGCTTATGGGTAAGGCGAACAGCCAATCACTTGCATGAGGGGCTGACACTGCTTTTAGACGTGCTTGATGGTAATCACTGGTGTGAAAGTGATCAAGCTCTGCTACTGCTTGTGCAACAACTGGTTTGTCCCAGAAAGATTGCCGGTGAGGAAAATCTCCATTTGGAGTAGAAGTAGAGTATTTTAGGCACCAATGCTCAAACGAGTCCGAAAACTGTCTGTCGGTGTCAATGATTACATTGCTCAGCATGGCGGATTGGAGGGCGAGGGTACTTGCAGCGGAAGCCAAAAAGGCGGGAAGCGCAAGCGAAGATACCCTACGGATGCCCAGCCCTCCAGCTTTAACAGGGAGGGAGGCCTGCAACCACTGGTCCTCTGTCAGCGATAGATTAAGAATCGAGAATTATTATTATTATTTTTTTTATATTATTATTATTTTTTGGCCCCGAGGTATTTAGGATCCCTCAGGGACTTTATTACTAACTACTTGTTTAAAAACCAGTCCAGAATGGCCCTAATCATCGATTTCTTGGCTGGCGAAAGTGCCCCTAAACGCTACTGCGTTAAACCGTTGAATTGTAAGCGATAGACGTTGGAATAAGAAGGCTGTTTCGCGTGAGTCCCCCGTAACGGTGCAGAGCTTTTGACCCAATTAATTATTATTATTATTATTATTATTATTATTATTATTATTATTTTATTATTATTATTATTATTATTATTATTATTATTATTATTATTATTATTATTATTATTATTATTATTATTATTATTATTATTATACTTTGTTCTGATGAAACCCAGTCTAAGTTTTCAAAGTCTTCTGTGTTCAGACGGCAAAACAGACGATAATAAAGTCAATAAATAAATAATATATTTTAAAATAAAGATAATAAAGTCAAGCCAAGCCAACTTATTATTTTTTGTACATCTATTTCACATACAAAACACAGACACAACAAAAGCCAACACACATAATTATGAATGGTATTAAAATTATATCTCTAAGCTCGGAACGTCATGGGTCATGTGATTGGTTACAGCAAAACCTTTCACTTGATTTTAGCGGGCGATCTTAAGTTGATTTTTACCAAGATATCTGAAGAATCGAAGTAATCTGACCATAATCAAAAGAATAAATTATATTATTGTGCTCTTGTATTCTGTCCAATGAGCACTACTATGAACCAAGAAGATGCTTGATTGTTTATTGCCTTACCATGGTTGACCACCAGAAGGCAGAACATGAGCTCCAGGAATGTCTTCATCTGAAATATCGAGAGTCATTCAATCATTCATTTCAAGAATCTATACAGCGCCTCTTCAAGTTAAGTTATAGATAACCCACCACTTTCAGATCCATTAACGAACACATTTGGGACCAAAGAGCTAATTTTGTGCGGTAGGCAACAGTTCTAGCATTTTCAGGAGCATGTTCTCGCATATAGCAACACTTTATTTTATGCTACATGTAGTCCTATTAATTTTGCACCCGCCATGAATTATGCATGCACCTTTCACAAAATTATGCGAAAGATAAAACAGACTTCGAAGTGTCAGCGTCTTACAGACGCATGAGGCAGGTGCAAAAATATATGTATATAGCCTAATGATGCCTGAGTAAAATCTGACTTATCTGGTTTAAAATATCTGTGGTCGTAAGCAACATGACTTTGTATGTCTAGAGTAAAATTCGTCAACGCATTGCGTTTTTTTACATAAAAAACATAAGTTACAAAACTGATAAGTTTGGGTCGGTGAATTATAGGCAGAATTTCACAACGCGTGACAAAAACTGATTTAAGCGTAGATTTGTGAGCTTAGTCTAAAAATTCAGTGTGTAATAAAGCTGGACGTAGGCCTACCCGTTAAGCATTCGTGGGTTTGTTGCTTCCCATATGGTTCAAAAGATATTTGATAGCAGCAGAATTCAGTTAAATTGCATCGTAATCCAAATTTTTTGTCGAACGGGACAATCTTAAAGCAGCAACGTTAATGTGAAATAAAGGAAAGTTCTTCCAATCAACTTACGTCAATCTTCTGTAAGACTTCGCGTTCTGTTGAGATTTCTTCTTCTCTGGTTTGAAGTTGGTCTGCATGTCTTGGATTTTATAGGCACAGAACCGAGGCAGGTGACTAAACGACACCTGCATCATGATCATCAAGGTGAACCTTGGTTCAGTGTGGCCGAGCGTTTGATTTATGTTTAGTTTATTCTATATTATTGGTTTTTAATGCAAGTTATTCATTAAGTATAAAATTTACGGTGCACTTTTGATAGGTTCATTTACTCAAAAAGAACTAGACTCAGTAACTCATAATAGACATAACGCTCGTCCATCGAAAATATAATAAATAATATATTGTCTCGTATGCGAATTTTTACAGGTGCACGAATGAAGGATTTCAAACCCTGACGTGCATAGGCGTAGGAGGCGAGGGTCCAAGAGGGGACAAATGCCCCTCCCCAAATTCCGGGCAAATGTGTTTTTCGGGCAAAAGAGGCACAGACGGGAAAAACAATTCGTATTTTTTCGGGCACACAGGAGTAAAAAGCAAAATTTTCTAAAGATTCACAGGAAATTATAAACAAAAGAAAAAAGGTCATCAGATTTTTCGGGCAATTTTTTTTATTTCCCCCCACTTCCGAAATGTCCACTACGTCTATGCTGACGTGGCTCAGCAAATGCACTTCATTAGGTACAAATCAGGTTGTCTGCGTAATGAATCAATGAATGGAGAAACTGCGAGGGCTTTTTACAATCCATTTCAAGGCTCAGATTGTGGCTACAATTCATGCAGGCTGTTGTTCGAATGTCAAAGCGTATGTAGAGATTGGTCTGCTAGGTGTCACACAAGATATTTCGTTTGCCTTTACTGAACGCATTGCCAAGCTTCCTCGCTTAATATCCTGCTTCCTGCTAAGGCGTCTCAGGACTATTCGATGTCCTGCATCATCTTTAACATTTTCCTCAATTGTTCACGTAATTGTTGGATAGACTACTGTGATTTGCTTCTCGCTTGTCGGGCTGTCAGCCTTCCTATGATTCGACTCTCTCTTCTACTGTCTGTGTTCAGTGCTGTGGCTGGATTGTCCTCCACGATTCTCCCACCTCTCTACGTCCATGGACGAACAACGCCTCTGAATCCCCCTCTTCATCCATGCACAATTCAAAGTTCTTATTATTATTCCTGAAGTCTCAATTGGGTCTTGTGTCTTGACGAATCCTAAGCTTTTCCAAAGGTACATAGGCGGAGACTTGGTCCTGAATTTGCGGGGGTCGAGGGGCCGATGGACGATCGCCGGAGCGTGAGGCGCCGAGCAGGGGAAGGGGTTTAGGAAGAGCGATGTGCCCCTCCCAACTTCATTTAAAAAACATTATTATCAGACTCGCTGATAATACCCAAGCCTTTATCTTTGACACAACAGCGGACGTTTTAATGGAGTGTACGTTTTTCGTTAAAACAGGATATGCAGAATGTTCCTGTGGTTGACCTGCTGTCGTCATTGTGATGGAGTTGATTTTAGTCAAAATTTTCATCTTGTGTTGCTGTCCATCTAATTCAATATACAATCCAAACTTTAAGAGAATCTAAAGCTGTGTGTGATGGTGTGACACTTGACGACATCCGGGTAGCCTACTAGAAGTCGTATCCGTTACTGAGGCCTCCCATGAGAGAGCGATCAATTTTACCAAGTAGCCTATACTGCTGAAAATAAATTAATCAAAGTCAGTTTCAGAGATGACTACCAAGAACTCATTGAGGTGTCGATGGTTGTCCGTGGAAGTCGACCTTCAATTAGAAACTGGAGAGCCCAATTCTGCCACCTAGAAATTTTGCTGAGGACACTTGAGGAATAGTAATGTTATTTAAAACTACTTCATTATTGTTATAGGGTTGAATTTTCCTTTTCAACGAAATATGATGCAATTCGATTTTTTGCGTTAGATGTTAATTTATTGCTTATAAACCAATCGCTTGCAGACCTACGTTCATTATTTACCAGTTGTATTAAGCAGTCGTACGAGGTATGGAATAAAGAGAAACATTGGAATCGTCTTCAATCATAATGAAATGTAGGGCAGTTGGCGAATTTGGCTGGTCGTTAAAAAATATTATTCTTTTAATAATATTCTTTCGGATATCTGTATGGCCATAGACAACTCCCAGGTCACCCTTTTGGCATTGTTCGATGTGAGCGCAGCTTTCGACACGGTTGACCATGATATCCTTTTAACTAGACTTTCTATCTCTTTTGGCATCTCAAGGAAATTTTCTCAACTGGCTTACTTCCTACCTTCAGGACCGTTCTTACACTGTCGCTTGTGGGGCTACTAGATCATCCTGGGCACCTGCCCCGCTTGGACTGCCCCAAGGCTCTGTCCTAGGTCCCTTATTATATATAATATACACTGCAGACCTTGGACCACTCTTACTGGCAAATTCAATCCTTAGTCAATCCTATGCTGATGACCTCCAGGCATATGTTCACTGCCCAGCATCTGCCGCTACTGATGCGGTTCGAGAAATTTCTAGGGCTATGGAAACCCTGGAAGCCTGGATGTCTTCTAACCGTTTTCGACTGAACCCTACCAAGACGCAATATATCTGGTTTGGGACGCGTCAACAACTTGCAAAAATCGACATGAAAGCCTTAGCATTAGAGTTTCCTCTGATCACTTTCTCACCTTTTGTGTGGGACCTTGGTGTTATTTTAGACCAAGAGCTAACTTTCACTCGGCATATAAACCTGCTATGTCGAAGCTGTTACTACCAGTTACGTCAGCTTAAGGTGGTCTCCCGCTCTCTGTCCTTTAGTGCTGCCTCTACTCTTGTTCACTCTTTCGTAGTTTCCCGCCTTGGCTACTGCAGCACCCTCTATCATGGACTACCGGCTGACCGGATTGGCTGCCTGGAACGGGTCCTCCGCTCTGCGGCGCGACTTGTTGGCCATATCCCAAAATATGGCCATGTCTCATCCTATATGCGGGATATCTTACACTGGCTCCCTTCTCCACAGCGGATTGCATACAGGGTCTGTGCGCTGGTTAGGCGGTGCATTGAAGTACTAGCTCCACCCTATCTTCGAGAGCTCTGTTGTTCCACCTTGGGAGTTCAGCGTCGATCGACCCTTCGATCGGCGAACCACGCTGAGCTTCTGGTTCCCCGCTCACGGACTGCTATCCGACAGCGTCGTTCATTCTCTGTTGCAGGTCCTACAGCTTGGAATTGTCTCCCTGTTACACTGCGCTTAATTCCCAGGGGTCGCTCCGCTCTGTTCCTTAAGAACCTAAAAACTGTTTTATTTAGCCGTGGCTGGGCCGGGAGCGCTTCTGAGTAGCCTACCTTGAAGAGGCGCTATATAAATTTCTGAAATAAATTAAAAATAACAGTGGACCAAGAATTGATCCTCGTGGTAGCCTTCACCAAATAGAATGAATAAATGGTTTGAAAGGAAACCATTACATATAACTCTTTGGTAGCGATTCGTAAAGTAACTAGTAAGCCAATCCAAAGTAGTACCTCTAATGCCATAGTGTTCAAATTTAGCTTGGAGGATATTATGGTCAACAGAGTCAAAGGCTTTGACGAGATCAAGGAAAATACCAAAATAATATTCATTATTGTCTATCGCAGCAGATATCCTGTCTTGGATATCCAGTAGGGACATTGATGTTGAGTGTCCAGATTGGAAACCATATGCTGCAAAGGGTATAGGATAGATTTATGAGAAATGTAGGAATAAAGGCGATCATACATAACTCTTTCAAAGAATTCAGAGAAAAATAGCAACACCGAAATAGGTCTATAGTTAGCCATCATTTTTAGAACCTTGTTTGTGAATTGGGACGGCTTTTGTAATTTTGATTTCAGTGGGGACAAGCCCATTTGTAAGTGCGCAATTAATTATATCAGATAACGGTGAAACTATTAATTCCATAATAGGTGAGTGACATGAGGTGAGGGAATAGGTCATCCATACCTGAACTTTGAGTTGATTTGAGAGTTTTATTGATCGACATTAGCTCTTGTGGACAGGTGGGTAGGCCTAAAAGAGCAAAAGAGTTTATCGAACGTGGAGACACATAGTCTTTAAATTTCCTTTTACAAGGTGGTAAGTTAGAGGATAGAGACTTTGCTAATCCAGTAAAATAAGGGTTAAAATGTTCCGCCATCGAATTGGAATCATAGATCGTGGCGTCATTTACCTTGATTTCTAAAATGGAAGTATCTTTGTTATCAGCTTTGATTATAGTTTTAATTATCTGCCAGGTCTTTTTAATATCCCCGCTGTATTTCATAAATTCGTTAGTATAATAAAATTGCTCAAGCTTGGTGCATATTAATGTAAGCTTATAAAGCGGTTGCGATACTTCATAATGATATTTTTGTTTTCAAACGTGCGATTGTTTATGTGGTTAATATAAAGTTTTTCTCTTTTTTTGTAGTATTTAATTTGAGTCGTCCAAGGTTGAATAAATGAGTTTTTCAGAGAAATCTTTTGTTATTCAAGAGGGAAGGATTTATCATAGCAAATTTTGATTTTTTTTCATTGAATAAATTAAATACTCGATTTAGTTCATGTGCATTACATAACTCTGTAGTCTGTAACTGGGGTCCAGTCGATGCGGGATATAAGTGCTTTAAATGAGACAGTTGTCTGGCTATTTATATGCCGTTTCAATTCGATTTTGCCCAAATTATGTGAGGTAAATGGCTGCGTTTTAATCCAGGTTATTATAGGTAGATGGTCCGATATTTCAAATGTAATTATAGCTGCGGTAATAATGCAGTCGGGGGCATTGGTGAAAGTGTTGTCGATTAAGGTAGCCGAAGTTGGAGTAATACTAGTAGGCCTAGGTTGATTGATGAGTGGGAAGAATTGGTGGATCATCATACTCATGGGCGGAGTCTGGCTTCCGTTTTTTTTGGGGGGGGGCTAAAAGCTTGGTCCATAAAAATCGTTTTGACCGAAACAAATGACATGCGTACATGCATGCAGTATGGCAGAGTGTATTACAATTTCGGCAGGTACCAACATCTTGCCCTGGGCTAATTAGTGCAGTGCACACACAACATTTTATCTAAATTAGGACACGAAGAATTGGAAATCATAAACTCAAAAGGAATGAAGAAACAGAAAGAGACAAGAAAAAAAGAAGCGAAATAGAAACGGATGGCAGCTGAACATGTAATCGAAACGGGTGGCAGCTGACCATGCAATCGATACAGCAGAACAAATTAAATTATGAAGGCAATGGCATATAATTATTCAATTTAGTTGGGCAAGTGATTTAAGGAAAAGAATGACAGTCGAGAAATCCTTCATTCGTGCACCTGTAAAAATTCGCATACGAGACAATATATTATTTATTATATTTTCGATGGACGAGCGTTATGTCTATTATGAGAATGGAGGAGAATAGAGGACGCTGTAGAGTGTAGATCAACAGAATAATCCAAGGACATTCAGTATAATAGGCAGGGTAGGAAAGACAAAATTCAGTCAATATTCAAGAAGATTTATCAACGAGTCGGCAGCTTAGTGAAATACAGCCACAAAACTAACAAAATGATTAATTGCATCGGGTGCAGGCATGTGAGGACAACATATAAGCATGAAATGGTTAAAAGTAAGTGCATAATAACAGTGATGGTCAATCCGACACTATCATTGTGCATTAAAGCTAAACGACCTCATCAATATGCATTAAACGACCAGTAAGGTCGTAGGCTATAATTATAATAGAGAGTTAACAAGCCGATAAAGATGATGGAATGATTGTTACTATACTTAGGACGAACTTATTGAGATCTTCCATTGATGAGATCTTAATTGGAGCAACACCCGCTAAAAGGGACGTTTCAATGTAAATATTTCCACCAAAGGACCAGGAGGAGGCACTAGACTTCCTCTTGACCATGGCTCTTGTAGAAGCGCAGAGGAAGGCAGCATTGGCAGTGAGATGTTCATTGATAAAGATCTTGTGGTGAGAATGGTTGAAGGCTGGCTGATGTCTCAGAACTTTCTAAGCTTGGTAGACTTCATTTCTTACTCTACGGGTAGTGAAGCTGACGATGACGGGCTTCTGAGGCGATTTCTTGTTACCTGTCATAGACGATGGGCCGTGTTGATGTCGTGTTATGAATGCTCTCTGACCGAAACCGGACATCGCAAAATTTAGCAGAACAGAGTTCTGAGACGGAAGTAGGCGAGTTCTTTTTGAAAAATAATAAGTAAGGTAATGGACGGTTGCTTAAAACTGAGGCAATTGCAGTTATGTGACAGCAATAGGCTACCATAGGGTATATTTAAATTGTCATAATCATAAACTTTTTATAGGCTAAGTCACATAAGTGATTATGGGCTGAGCCCGCCGCCCGCAAATCAACGTACAAAAATATTATAATTAGTGTGACCTGGGCCCCTTCCAGACCCCTAAAAGTCGCCGGGCCCCTGGGCATTTGTGCCCTTGCCCCTTTCTCGGCGGGCCTGCCCGCAAGCGATGCATACCAATCATACAATATGAGTTTTCTATGATAACAATGGGCTGCATTAACATCGGTATGGCATGCTGGTTGTGGCTGCATTTTTTCCCAACAGCAGCAGCAGCAGCAGCAGCAGTGGAATCATAAGCAGATAACGGATCCTTCCGTAGAAGTATTGATGGCTGTCCAAAATAATCGGCCGTTGAATTCACGATCTGTTTTCGTGGCTGACCTCTGATCGACGACTTCTATTAAAATCACATTTGTCAGACAGCGTCAATAAAATTACCGCAGACGCAAGACAGTTGGCCAAACAACCGCCTCGTGAAAGTTGATGGAGTGGAAAGCTAACAGCTGGTGGTGCTCGACTTTTGCCTAACAATTATTGTTTGGAGCTCGTTTTTAACGGCCCCGAGGGTCGTAGACTCGTAGTCTATTGTCTATTACCAGTCCGCTTAAT